>CP092863.1:188794519-188858302 GCA_030710605.1 Cordylochernes scorpioides | reverse complement strand
GTGTTTTACAGTAGTCTACTGAAATGACTTAGCATTTTTTTTCATCATAGCTCTGATATAATTTTCTCACAGCAGAGGTGAGTTCTGATAATTATTGCTGGATACAAATATCTTAACTTCATTTTAATAGCGCTTTCTATCAAATCATACTAGCCTGTGCATCCAGATTAGGCTAACATGCTGAATGATAGTTAATCGATTTTATTTTTTTAACGCATAGTGGATTGGGAGAGTGGCAAATATATGAGCCTTAAGGTGAAAATAGAATTGAAGATCCAGTTAGCGTACCCGTGAAGAGAGAAGTTTGATCACCATAGAAAGACGCGCTTTTTTTTCTCTTCGTAAAACCTTTTTATTTGAAATCAATAATGGATAGAAATCTGGTTTTAACATTCCAATGGCAGAATCTCAAGGAGTAGATCTGGTGACCAATTTGCGCGAGTACCTTTTAAATCACTGTGGAACTATTTATTAACTCATGACAACTACCTGGGATAATCTTTTAAAATATTCAAAGGAAAGGAGATGACTGGAGCTTGTGTCTACAAGACAGCTGAGATATCCCGAGGTGTGCTTGGACAGCTTTAAGCTAATGACAAGGCAGCAAAAGCCACCTGTGTTAGAGACAGGATCTATCTAATAATGGGGGTATAGGAGACAGGAGAGTTTATCGAGGCTCGATTTAACACTTGTATATAATGAGGAAGTTAGCGGAATGCGAGCCTCCAGTGCGGAGTAAAATCACCTAAAGGCTGTGAATAAAGATTGATAAAGTCGGGACACCCGAGCAAAGATATTACATTGAATATAATTCGGAACCTATAGGCGTGAGGCGGTATCGTGATTGGATTAGATGGCTAGACACGCAAGGAGGGAGGCCCCCTTTGACGACGTTTTCTGCCAAGTATGATCACTGGATACCGATAGACCGCCAAAAGGGTGTGTTCCCCACATTGGAAATGTCATTGAAGATGTGCCAGCATGCAGAAAAGAAAGGTCTAGGACGAGATGACGTTTCCTAAAATTGACATTTAAGGTGATATGCCTGGACTATAGATGAGGCAGTGAAGTCCATCTAGAATATGACGCTAATTCCAGAACAAAATGTGGATGGATCGAGCTGAGGTGACGACTCCATATTAAATATACCTCTATAAATTCTTAAATGTCCACATATATTTCCACAGTGAATTATACAAGTTGCACACCTATCTCATGAGCCAGGAATGTAATTATCAGACTGACAGTAAGGAATAATATAAAATTTCTAACCCAGGAACAAACAAGACCCCTGATATGCAACAAAGTCTACAAAATAATTTCCCTATCAAATTCTCAGTATATCATCATAACTCAACAGAAAACCCGGTTACAATTGGTATCATAAAGGGCGAAATAACTTTGTCCTTTCCCAATCCAATGTGCACCTGTTACCACATAGACAGTGATCTTATAACCACATTTGATTTTGTTTCAGCATGTTGTGAGAGAATTGAACTCATGGAAATGCAGCATTTTAATTACTATGCCTCATACTGTATAAATACATGAAGGAAATTTCTAATAACAGCCGCTAAGTGGCAATGGACACATATAAATGCTACAAAGAGCATTGATCTAAGATTACTATCCACCCACATGGATGAACATGTACCTCTCCCATTTCCTTTCCCTTTTGGGCCATGAACCCATCTTTCACCCCTCGGTTCCCTGCCCCCATTAATACATGAGATTCTCTTCTCCAATCCCCACTACTAATCTGGAATATTTCAGACAGCAGACTGAGAGAGAACCATGCACCCTGGAGATGACCCCTCACCCAGCCAGACGCCGTTGCCGTCTGCGCTATACCATTTGGAGAAGTTTGAGGGAAATGGGCTCATACCATTCGACAAGTTCATTCGGGACTTCGAATTGGTCTACGACGTGAAAGCCCTGGATGATTCTAGGAGGAGGATCCTCCTGGACAATCACCTTCGAGGAGCTGCGAGAGAGTTCGCCCTCCAGGCCTCCCAGATCAAACTGGGATACAACGAATTAAAGGAAAACCTGGAACAGAGATTCTCCAGGAGGGCCCCCAAGAGAGAAGCCAGGAAGAAGTTCTTCTCCTGTAGACAAAGGCCCGGAGAAAAGGTTAAGGAATACGCGAACAGAGTGCGGAGCCTTGCCTCAGAAGCCGAGTCAGATGGCCTGAGGATCGACATCACTGAGGTCGCTGATATCTTCCTCACTGGACTCTGTCCAAACCTGTGGCAGAGAGCCCACCAACTCCAGAATGAGTCATGGGAGGTGATTGTGAGCAGTCTCCACCAGATCGAAGAAAGGGATGACGAGTACTCCAGATGCCAAATGGAAGATGAAGAGGGGAGTGCCAGGAAGTTGAGGGAGTTGACGAGCCAGATGGCCCGACTGGAATCCAAGTTAAAGAACCTGGAGACGGAAAACCAGGACCTGAGGAGGACCCACAGGGAGCAACCCAGGATGAATATGGGAAACAGGTGGGACAACAACCAGGCCAGAGGTTTCCAGCGGAGAGGAGGTTCCGCTCAGAACAACCAGCCCACTATACAAGGGACCAGGCAGGAGAGACCCCAACAGAACCCTAACGGTAGAGCCCCACAAGAACAGCGCAAGGAAGGCCCTCCAGCAACAACCAAGGGAGGAGCGCCAAGGGGGTATGAGGGCCCCGAAGCAACGCGGACACCCATCAGGTGCTTCAGATGCGGGGAGACAGGCCACATGGCAAGAATTTGCACAGCCATGACAAAAAAATAGGTCCGGCTCGCCTCAAAGCAGGGAATGGGGGAACTCTAGCCGGCCTACCTGTAATCACATGTACATTTGTAGATAAAGGTTGGTCTCTGAGCAATAGGACTATCAGACTAATTATCGATACAGGCTCAGAGGCCAACATTGTAAATATAGATTCCTTGGATATTAGCGCTGAAGGTTTGGGTAAACCCACCTTCCTTAAGGGGATTAGTGGGAGTGAGTTAAGGTCACTGGGGAGTGAGTTAATAGAGGTTAGGGCCTATATCAGGGGAAAACCCCATCAGGGAAGTAAAAACAACATTTGAATACTGCCATCTAGGTGGGCTAGGCTTTGATGGAATCCTAGGTATGCCAGGATTCAAGGCTCTAAGACTCACTCTCAACCATGATGGAAGCGTCAGATCAGACTTTGAGCAGGACGAAGAACCGACTAAGTCGGCCTTCCTGTCCTCGTTACAGGCCAGTGAGGTGCCTGTCAGACCACCCAGTATACCTCTACATAAAATCAGGACAGGGGAAGACGTCCTTAGGGCATATAGTCACTATTTCTGTGACGACATCTCCGATATGGGCGATGGGTCAACCATCATTGCCCCTAAGTTAAAGATACTGACTGGAAAGCCAGTCTATAGACGTCAGTATCCGATCCCAAATAAGCTGGTCTCAAAGGTGAAGGCCTTAGTAGACGAATTGGAATAAGCTGGAATAATCGAGGGGAGTACATCCTTATGGAATTCTCCCCTATTCCCCGTTGCTAAAACAGACGGCAGCGTCCGCATTACAATGGACCTGCGATTAATTAATGAGGTGACAGAATTCTTCCCGTTCCCAATACCTCGTGTTGAAGACAACCTGCGTGCTTTTGCAGGCGCAAAGGTCTTCAGCACATTAGACTTGACCTCTGGATTTTTCCAGATTCGCATCCCGGAGGGTGATAGAGATTATTTCACTTTCTCTCTGCCCTGGGGGAGATATCGTTTCACACGTCTACCACAAGGAGCGAAGAACTCAGCTCAGATCTTCCAATGGGCCATGAATTTGGTCCTAGGGGATTTGTTGTATAAATGCGTTCGTTTGTACATCGATGATGTCATCGTCTACAGCGACTCTCATGAGCAGCATGTGGCGGACCTTGCCGCTGTACTCGAACGCCTGAGTCGCTTTAATCTAAAGGCTAGGCGTGGGAAGAGTTATTTCTTCAAGGGCTCTGTAGATTACCTCGGTCATGTAATTGATCAGGATGGGATAAAACCCATGTGGGATAATGTCGCGGCTCTCAGGGATTTGAAACGTCCCCACAACATCAGGGGGGTCAGAAGTCTTTTGGGTACTGTAAACTACTACAGGCGCTTCATACCCAACGCAGGTGAACTCCTAGCTCCACTAAGTAACTTATTGAGAAAGGGGCGAAGATTCACTTGGGGTACAATAGAGCAGACAGCCTTTGAGACCATAAAACAAGTACTAACCAGTGAGCCTTTACTGGCTCATCCAATGATAGGGCGACCATTTATCCTCAATACAGACGCCAGTGGAATAGCGGTTGGCGCTTGTCTCCAACAGGAGATAGACGGGGTTGTCAAGCCAATAGTTTACTATAGCAAACGGTTGATAGGCCCCGAAACTCGCTATTCCACAATCGAAAAGGAGGCTTATGCCGTAGTGTTGTCTCTGCAGCACTTTAAACACCTCCTGGCGGGCAGTAAGGTTGAGGTGCATACCGATCACAAACCGATCACTTATAACAAGGGGTCTGATTATAAGAACGCTCGATTGTCTAGATGGGCAGAGATCATCCAAGACTTCAATGTGACATTTGTGTATGTCCCGGGGAAAGAAAACACGGTAGCCGACTTCCTCAGTAGGTTCCCGTGTGAGGATGATCCTGAACCATCACGAGATAAGAGAGTTGTGGCCGCAGTAATTAAAAATCGTGGGCCCCCCTTGATAGATAGTGATCGGACGTGGGAAGGTTTGCTTAAGGACAAGAAATGGGCCCCCTTATTGAAACTAATAGGTGACAGACGGTCTACCGAGACTGTAACTTATAAAAATAAGGATTATAAAATGCACGAGGGTTACCTTGTGTCTAAGAACAGTGGGGGTATCTGGGTGAAGGTGGTTCCGTTAGACATTAGGGAGATGGTGATTAAATATCACCACGACGTTCCGACGGGAGGTCATTTTGGGGTCAAGAAGGTAATGAGAAGGCTGAAGGACGATTATTATTGGCCGGGTATGAGGACACAGGTCCGAAACTATATATACAGATGCGAGGGTTGCCAGCTCTCAAATCAAGGTGTAACCAAGGCTGGTAATGCTCCCCACTTCAGGCCTGGAAAACCATTTGAGCATCTTGCTCTAGACTTCATAGGACCCTTAGAGAAGACTTCCAGAGGACATTCTAGCATCCTGACCATAGTCGATTTATTTACCAAATTCCCTATTTTAATACCTACAAGAGACCAGTGTGCCAGTACAGTGGTTAAAGCGCTGTTGGAAAGCGTAATTACTATCTTTGGAGTACCGAAAACTATACTTTTGGACCGGGGTTCGGCATTCATTAGCTGTATTTTTAAAGGGATTTGCAAGGCCATGGGGGTAAGTGCAGTGAACACCACTGCTTGGAGACCTCAAAGTAATGGCGCTGTAGAAAGGCTCAACAGAACAGTAATTGAATCTTTGCGTAGGTGTGAGGCAAGTTCTAATTGGGATGACATCCTACCCATGGTAGCTTTAGCTATCAGAACCACTGAACATTCTAGTACAGGATTTACGCCAGCGAAACTCGTCTTCGGACATGAGCTGAGGCTTCCGCAACCTTTTCAGGAAGCGGGACAAAGTCCTGTAAGCGAAGATTTGATTGCTCAAACGGCAGCCTTCTACGAGCGGGAACTAACAGAGGAGGTCGAGAAGATAAGAGAGGTGGTAAGGCAAACCTACTTGAATGAACAGGAAGAAGCTAGGATTAAGTTCGAAAACAAAAGGCTGAGAACTTTCAATAACGGGGACTTAGTCCTAGTGGAGAGAATGCATGAGACGAAGGGGCGTCACAAATTTGAGCCAAGGTATGGGGGTCCATATGAGGTACTAAGAAGAGCTGGTGATACTGTGTATCTCTTGAAGAATCTAGAAACTGGGAATTTGGATAAATACCATATAGATAGGTTAAAACAATACCATATACCAATTAAGATTTTCCCCACAGAGGAGGAGGAAACTAGTGATGGTAATTCAAGTCAAGGTTCCAGTGATGAAGATCATTGGATTCATCTTACAGGTCCAGCTTATCTCCCTAATAGGTCCGTTAATGTAGTGGTTCCACAAGGGGTGACAACCAGAGCGAACTCAGAAGTAATGAGACGAGGGGAAGTTGACAGAGTTAGCGTGAACAGTTTAACTTTACGCAGGTCTACAAGGGTGAAAAGGCCCACACAGTGTAAATTCTGCTTAGACTGTCGCCACTAACTAGGATTTTGGAGTGTGTACGGAGAATCAGCTCGATAGAATGAGAAGTTTAGAGATTTCAACCTTTTTTTATTTCATTTAAAAACCTTTTTTTTTTAAAGTAGAACTTCATTAGGATTCCTTTTTTTCTATACAAACTATTTCTTGTTAAAACCCGAGTTTCAAAGACCAATGAGAATAATGTATACCATTGTGAATTAACTATTTAGTGTAAATCTGAAATTTTAGTTATTATCAGGAGTAATAGGTGAAGGAAGGTGTAGGAAATCACAACTTAGAGGGGGGCTATGTCTAAAACAACAAACCTAATAGGCATACTATGGCTTGTGTTGGGTAATTTAGAAAAGAAACCCTATAATCCCTGGCTTTCAGGTAGTAGCTTTGAAATAGGTGTCTAATGAGGACATAAAAGTTCAATCTCTCAGAGTGAAGTTGTGAAGTATAGGGACCCTAGGTCAGGGGTAGAAGTTAAGTAGGCCCAGACTGTAGTCGATCCTTGGAAAGCACTTGAGAATGTTAGTGTTGGGTAGTGAATCGTAAACCCTATAAATCCATCTTTCAATAGAGTGCAAAGGGGGCAGACACACGAGGAAGTAAGAAGAAAGTGACTTCACCCACGGTGGCTAGGGGAGAGACTCAATCGGCTTTTATGAGGTGTCACGCTTAATGGTCCTTTATTCGCCATTATAATTTGTGTATGTCTTTATATAGAATTGTCGTGAAAAGTCGCTTGGTGTCAAGGCAAGGGCAGTTTTTGAAGTTACACTGATTTTTTTTTAGTAGGTTAGCTTCCAGATTATTTAGAATTGTTAACAATTATTGTTAACAATCATTTATCGAGTATAAAGTATTAGTATATATAGAGCTTGTACAGAGGCATTTTCTTTTGAGTAACCTAGGGCTTTAGTTCCCAATTTGTTTTAATTTTATTATTTTATTTGATTTCACATTGTGTCCTGAAAGATGTTATCATTTGTTAGGATCTATTGATATAGATAAATGAGTATTTTGGCCTTTGTAGCAGCTTTCAACCTTAGTTTGTATGCGTACCGCGAATGATAGGGGGAGGGTGTATGAATGAATTGGTGCAATGAATGTAGAAAAAGGTTAAAAACTATTATATTCTGAGCCCAAATTACATTAGAATAGGGTTAAGGACTTTAATAGGATCGATTTTTATTTTATTTTATTTTTTATTTCGAATTTTGTTAGGACCGAGAAACCTCAAACAGGACAACTACAACTCTGTCTAGTTAGAAAATATTCGCTCCCTTTTTGTTAGGTCCCTCGTTAGGGGGTATAATTTTCCTTTGATTTTCTTTTATCTTAGTTTAGCTTGAATTCTAAGGATTGTGGATAAATGATCCCTATCCCGACCCTCAGACTTGGAGATAGTGGAAGGCAAGGATCAAGCCGAATTTCCCACTCAACTCCTCCTCGCAAGAGGAAACGAAGAGGTATAGATTGAATTTTATGCAGGATGGGGGATTTGTTTTAGCCATGCCATAACGGCGCGACCTTGGGTAACCGATCTGACACCGTAGTTTCGACGCTTTTAGCGTGGCTGGAGCGAGGGTGTTCCAGACGGGAGGTCCTGTAAGATTGGCAGGTAGGCAGAGATTGCCCAGTTATTCTAGACGAAGTGTTTCCGTCTATTGAATTTTTTTTTTTTTGGTACCAGTTTGATCCCCCATAGCTAGCGGAAGTTTCTTCTAATAAAGGATTCGCCCTGCCATACGTTTTGTTGGAATGAATTCGAGCATAAGACCGATTCGAGAGGCAGAATAAGTAATTATTAGGACCTTCAACGAGTTTAGACTCGTTCCATGTTAGGATAAGATTTTAAAGTATTAGTTAACTATAATGACCGCGAACGAGACGCCAGAACAAGCCAGTGAGTCAAAGTTTTAGAAGTGTTGTATTGAGGACAGTAGAATTAAGAGCAGTTATACAGGGAGTAGAATTCTGAAGGAATTTGTAAAAGGAACCAAAATTTCAGATTGATAAAATTCAAACTTATAAGATGTAGATTTATAGGATTCAGGTCAATGAATAGAGAGTATATTAGTAGATGAAAGTAATATGAATTTCTTGGAAGGGGGAGGTAGCTGAATTGTACACACCCCAGAGGCAAGGTAAACGGAGCCACAGACAAATTAGTAGAAATTGATTAGTCGCTCTGCCAAAACAAAAAAAAATTATCTTCATACGATTGTCACCCTAGATTTTAATGGACTGTGTAGTTTAATAGAGGTCTGGGCTATGTTCCATTTGACCAAGATTCTAAATGATGTACCCATCTGGTTTGAGAGAGTATTGTAATTTGAGGAATCTAACACACAAGAGAGAACACACCCTCCAGTAGGATCGGGATAGACGAATATTACCCAGTGACCAACTCGTGATTCCAGACTGAATAAGATTGAAAACTTAACTGAGATACTAAACCTTGAACCTTCAGCGCACAAATATATATAATGTGTTTTCATTTTCTTATTGAATATGTTATTATTTTATATCATATATATTATATTATAATCATATACTATTCATTTCAGCAATTTTTATTTCCTTTGATATTCATGATATTAGTAATATTTACCTGCCATGAAGCGTTCCCGAAAGGTGGAATAAGCCATGCGGTGCACCTCTTTGTCTTCGATGATGTTATCACTTCCATCATAGATGTTCGACAGCTTTGAACATCGGACGCGAAGCGCTCGGCCGAAATCTTGTCTGGCGTTATCTGTGTGGACTTGAGTCTGGGTCTCAGGAAGCACCCTGCCCTGGTGACGCGAGGGGCGTTCTAAAGACTTAATATCCAATATATGATCAGATTTAATGCGGGACCAGCTTCTCCATAGGTCTCTGGGGGTCATGTCCGCGATGGTCCTTGAAGTTAGGTCAATGAGGGCTGCCACACGATCAAGCCCTGGCGATCCTCGTAGGAATGTCGTAGGAATATCGTGGCGTTGAACAGGGTGGCGGCGTCGACAAAGGCTGTCTGATCCATCATCTGCGAGGGCCTCCATCGAGCTGAATGTTGTGTCGCTCATGCTCTTGACAAATGTTACTATTACGCTGGTTAAGACACAAAAATGGAATAGACTGGGGCCCACAGTAAGAGTGACTTAAACACAGAAAAAGGTACACTCAAAAGTTCAACACCAACAACAAAAAAGGGGGGAAATAAAAAAAAAACACGATTTGTTTAATAAAATAAAAACAGTACTTATCTTTTATTTGCAGCGTTGATAAGGAGCGGACCGGGGTTTCACAGGTATGCGAGGAGGTAACCAGAAAAGCTCACAGAGAACGCTTTTAAGCGTCTCCACTCGAACACCACTCCACGACTCCTAGCATTCCGTTTCAACCCTCTTTTATGTACAAACATGGCCACATTCGTCCAATGAGAAGGCGTGGGAGATCAGTTCACTCAACAAATAAAAAACAAAATTATTTCCACTAAAACCTGAGATAATATATGATAAGAGTGCAAATATTTGTCAATATAATTTGACACTCTGCTCGTTGATGTTGATGTTGCCCACCACCCAGTCGTCCTCCTGTATCGCGGCTGCCGTGATGGACTCCAGATGCTCGAGCCGCTCGCGAGGGATAGGTGAAAGGTGACAGTTTATCACGCGTATTTACTGGCCGCGAACGTGGATGGAAATGTTTTCAGGCCACAATACGCGCTGCTACAGGACAGCAACCTCCAGGGCGAAGAGGCAAGCGAGGCCCGAACCCCTTGGAGCTGAGGGGGGCACGATGATGGCGGTGTAGCCCAGGCATAGATGTTGAATGGTGTCCAGCGAGAGGCGTTGGTCTCCTGGACAAAGGCGACGTCTACGCGATGTTGACGCAGGAAGGGACAGAGCTCAATGCTACTTTCGCTGATATTTTTAAATGCTAAAATATTGTCTTTTACACTAAATGTTCAGAATTATTTAAACCTCAATATGTCGTTGTTAAATTTCAAAATTATGCTCAAAATCTTATTAAAAATATTCCCTATTTTCTATTTAATTTTAATTTTATCACATAACATGTCTCTCTCTCTCTCTCGTTATCAAACTTTTAAATATGATTCTTAAAAGTGCAAAAAAAAAACCCTTTAATTATCGCAGAAAATAAAATCTGCCTTTATTAAGATAAAAAATGTGCTTATTGAAGTAAAAAATGTTCTTTTTAAAACTGAAAATGACTTTAACAAAAAATATTAAAGTAAACTAATTTCAGTTTCAATAAATGTGTTTCAATTAAAAATTTGAAAACGGAGACATATTACTCTTGAAGTTTCAAATAAAATAGAAAAATATCGCTTAAAATAAAAATATTTCATTAAAGTGTAAAATATGTTGTCATTAAAAAAAAAGTGTAAAAATGTTGTCTTAAAATTGGAAAACCTATTTACCCGCAAGCTGTGTTTATATTTATTTTTCTTTGACCCCTCTCTACCTATGTTGTTTATCTTCCAACCCTTTCATTCCTCTTTTTTATCTTGGGATACTTAGTTTCATTTTAGAAGTTCTTTATACGAGAGTTTTAAAAAGTTTTTATTTTTTCATAAAAACATTTTTTTTTAATATATATTTATATTTTGCTGATTTTTTAATTCAGAAATGTCAGTCGAAGAAAAAGAAGACTTGAAAGAAGGAAAAGTTGAAGATTTAGAACCAAATATCCGAATGGATCTTTGCAATTTCCTGAACAAGACTAAAGCATACCTAGAATTAGGTTGGTATCCTACGTGTTATCTAAATACAAGAATAGAAACTATTCATTTTTCCCACTTCTCTTTTAATAATAATGATAATTGAACAATTTTGATATAAATATTTGATGGAAATTTTTTTTTTTTTTTATTATTTTCTCTCTTTCTCCTTATTAATATCATATGACTATTCTTTACAGCCTAAAAATATTGTAAATATATATAGACAAATGTAGAAGCATACATGTATGACAGCGCAAGTCTCCCTAGGTGGACATAGCTCTAAATTGAAATAAATAAATACAGTCGAACATCTTTAATTCAACACCCCAAGAGATCAGAGCTTTTGGTTGAATTAAAGGAAGTGTTGAATTAAAGTTATTCTCAGATGATTAGCTAATCATCTAACTCGCTAAAATAATATTTTTTAGAATAGCTTTGTAATATAAATTGATCATATTAATTAAAACCATTGTATGTACATTTTTGTATTATTTCTTATTTTCATGATTAACTTTAGTATCAGGGACAAAATGGCAATAATACATATTTTTGAAACAAATAAATACAAATAATATTTTATTCTAATTGAAGAATATAGCAGTTGAAAGGAAATAAATATGGAAAATAAAAAGAAAATTTAGAAATAATATTTAAAAATAATCATGAAGATCTTTTTAAAAATTCCTTTATAGATGTTGTTTTTGCACTGAAATCCTATTCAGGATGTATTCCAGATGGTCATTTTTTAAAAGACATGCATGTCTTTCTTCCTCTGAAATGTGTTTTAAATAACAAAGAGCTTTTATTGTATTAAAGACATCCACTGCTGCTGCAGGTGTTATTGACTTTGTGTTTAAATCTTTTATAATAACATGGAAATGGAATATTGAAATAAAATGTTATCATAATCATTGTGGCTAGATTTTATGAAGATTTATTTATTTAAAATGAAATTATTTGTAAATTTTAAAATAACTAAAATATTTCAATGCTGAAAATTAAAAAGAAAATAATATTATTAATTGGCGCACGATTCCTAAATTCCAGCGTAAAAAATAAACAACACTCGCGACATTGCGCAACGGCACTACAAAGTGAAACTTAAACTAACAGAGACCAAAAGTGCACAGGCGCAATCCTATCGTCACCCGCCGATCGTCGCCGCAATACCTGTTTAGCGGTAAAGTTGTATGTAAAAAGACATTCAACTGTCGAAATTCGAATTTTAAAATGGTTGAACTATCGGAACTGTCGTAATATCAATACTGTCGAATTACGGTTTGTTATTTGATAGGCCGGAGGTCAGGACATCAGAATTTGGTTGAATTAAGGTAGAGTGTCAAATTTGTGTGTGTCGAATTAACGAGGTTATACTGTAGTATGATTTTTTCAAAAAAAATATCATGGTGGATTAGACTGGAGAGGAAGGGTGTACCATACATAGGTCAGGCCCTTCCAATATATTTTCATCATATTAAAGGCATTAGAGAATTGATATATTTGAAAAAAAAAATGACAGTGTATAAGAATCAACAGCCTAAACACACGTATGTGTTTAGCTTTTCTTGATTGATCAAGAATGGGTATTTGGCCAATTCTGGGATTATTAAAACTCAACTAATAGTTGATATTTATTCCAATAGATGGCGCAGGCAATCAGCAACTTTAAGTTTCCAGATAAGGAGAATCCTTTTTTTCTTTTTTTTAGTTTTTATTTTTGGACGGAAAAAGCAGAAGATAACTTGCTTTTTTTATCCCCTTCTCACCAATCTAAAAAAAAAAACTATGTGCATTCCAGCTGATCTATTTACAAAGGACATGCATGTCTTTCCCTCTCTCTGTAATGTCTTTTGAATGTATTAAAATATATTTTTCTATAATTTTTAAACACAAGGTAATAAGACCAAATCCAAATAAATAGTGTGTAACATTTCGGTAACAGCATTGTTACCATGAGAAATTGGGAACCATGGGAGTTGTTCACAGTAACTGCAATTGACTGTACAAGACAATTTTTCCTTCAAACTAATTGTTTCCCTACTTGGGAAGTTGTTCACAGTAACTGCAATTGACTGTACAAGGCAATTTTTCCTTCAAACTAAATGTTTCCCTACTTGGGAAGTTGTTCACAGTAACTGCAATTGACTGTACAAGGCAATTTTTCCTTCAAACTAATTGTTTCCCTACTTGGGGAGTTGTTCACAGTAACTGCAATTGACTGTACAAGGCAATTTTTCCTTCAAACTAAATGTTTCCCTACTTGGGAAGTTGTTCACAGTAACTACAATTGACTGTACAAGGCAATTTTTCCTTCTAACTAAATGTTTCCCTACTTGGGGAGTTGTTCACAGTAACTGAAATTGACTGTACAAGGCAATTTTTCCTTCAAACTAAATGTTTCCCTACTTGGGGAGTTGTTCACAGTAACTGCAATTGACCGTACAAGGCAATTTTTCCCTTCAAACTAAATGTTTCCCTACTTGGGAAGTTGTTCACAGTAACTGCAATTGACTGTACAAGGCAATTTTTCCCTTCAAGCTAAATGTTTCCCTACTTGGGGAGTTGTTCACAGTAACTGCAATTGACTGTACAAGGCAATTTTCCCTTCAAACTAAATGTTTCCCCACTTGGGGAGTTGTTCACAGTAACTGCAATTGACTGTACAAGGCCATTTTTCCTTCAAACTAAATGTTTCCCTACTTGGGGAGTTGTTCACAGTAACTGCAATTGACTGTACAAGGCAATTTTTCCTTTCAAACTAAATGTTTCCCTACTTGGGGAGTTGTTCACAGTAACTGCAATTGACTGTACAAGGCAATTTTTCCCTTCAAACTAAATGTTTCCCTACTTGGGAAGTTGTTCACAGTAACTGCAATGACTGTACAAGGCAATTTTTCCCTTCAAACTAAATGTTTCCCTACTTGGGGAGTTGTTCACAGTAACTGAAATTGACTGTACAAGGCAATTTTTCCTTCAAACTAAATGTTTCCCCACTTGGGGAGTTGTTCACAGTAACTGAAATTGACTGTACAAGGCAATTTTTCCTTCAAACTAAATGTTTCCCTACTTGGGAAGTTGTTCACAGTAACTGCAATTGACTGTACAAGGCAATTTTTCCTTCAAACTAAATGTTTCCCTTCTTGGGAAGTTGTTCACAGTAACTGCAATTGACTGTACAAGGCAATTTTTCCTTCAAACTAAATGTTTCCCTACTTGGGAAGTTGTTCACAGTAACTACAATTGACTGTACAAGGCAATTTTTCCTTCAAACTAAATGTTTCCCCACTTGGGAAGTTGTTCACAGTAACTGCAATTGACTGTACAAGGCAATATTTCCTTTCAAACTAAATGTTTCCCTACTTGGGAAGTTGTTCACAGTAACTGCAATTAACTGTACAAGGCAATATTTCCTTTCAAACTAAATGTTTCCCTACTTGGGAAGTTGTTCACAGTAACTGCAATTGACTGTACAAGGCAATTTTTCCTTCAAACTAAATGTTTCCCTACTTGGGGAGTTGTTCACAGTAACTGCAATTGACTGTACAAGGCAATTTTTCCTTTCAAACTAAATGTTTCCCTACTTGGGGAGTTGTTCACAGTAACTACAATTGACTGTTAGGATCAGACATGACGTAGCCACGCAATAATATTAGAAACGAAGTCGATATAAACGTGGTAATTCTCTTTTATTGACAAAATACGAACTTTCAGGCAAGAATGCCCTTCCTCAGGTTGCTACTGAGCATGAAACAGAAGTGCCAAATATATAAGCGAAAGAAATTTACATGATAGGAAGAAGTATGGGAAATTTACATACTAAAAAGTAAAAAGCAAAGGATTTACATATTTACAGATGAATCGAGGATATTTTAAAAAACTATGGACAAGAAATTAATTTACATGCTATGGAGAGGTATGGGAAGTTTTACATACTATTAAAAGGTAAAAAGTAAAAAGCAAAGGATCTACAGATGAATGGACAACAAGAATAAAGAAAAAAGAAAGAAAAAAGAGAAAACAAGGGGCCGAACAGAATGCGAAAGACGAGAACACGGTAGGGCGGGATAAAAGACTAAAAGATGCGGTAGGGGAAGTTCAGCTGGGGGGAAGGGCGGGGTAAAACACGGAGTACTGGGGTGGGAGGTCGATTTTACGGTTAAAACTGGGCGTGCAATGAGAAACCAAAGATTCGAGGACTAAGCGCTGATATTTGTTCCCGACGCCCTTGTAAACGCATACCGCGCTGTCCAAATCAAACGAGTGGCGGAATTCTGTGATGTGTTGGCATAAGAGAGACCTGCGATCGTTAGTGCGTATGTTGCGGCTGTGTTCTGATAACCTGGTGCGGATAGATCGGCCGGTTTCACCGATGTAACATTGTCCGCAATCGAGACAGGGGATTTTGTAAACTGCGTTGGTGGCGGTTAGGGGATTAGTTTTGATCGAACTTTTGGTAATCGGATGGCGTAAGGAAGTATAGAGGGAAGGGGTATTATTAAAATAGGTACGTATTCCGAATTTGCGTAAAAAGAAAGAAATGTCGGAGTTCCTGGCAGAAAACGGGAGAACACAAAGGTCTTTGTAGGGGGGAGGGACTGTTTTGGTGGAATTGGGAGAGTAAAAATGATGACTGATAAAATCATGGGGATAACCGGCGGATGAGAGATGATTGTATACAATGCGCTTCTCATTCTTTTTGAAACGGTCGAGGGAACAGTGAGTGTAAATTCGCTTGGAAATGGTTTTAACCGTGGTGATTTTGTGGGAGACCGGGGCGTGGGACTTGAAATGTAAGTAGGAGGGGGCGGAATTTGGTTTACGGTAAACGGTTGTGTGGAAGGTGTGCTCAGTATTTACAATTAAAACATCTAAAAACGGGATGCAATTAAATCGTGACGGATTGTGTGTAAAACGGAGATCAGGATTATAGGAATTTAGAGAATTAAGAATGGGAAGGTGATCCGTGTCGCGGTGGAGGCAGAAGATGTCGTCGACGTACCGCGACCACAGCTCAATCCCCAAGGATTTTTGGGACGTAATCCAGCGGTCCAAGTTGGACATAACGATCTCAGCAGCGACTGTGGATAGAGGACTGCCCATTGGAGAGCCCCTCGTCTGTATGAAAAAATTGCCGTGGAATTCTAGTGTGTTCAGGCCAAGGCAAATCTTAAACAAATCTAAGATAACGTGCTGCTCGTTGGTGGGGAATGCAGAAGAAAGTAGAAGTTGTTTGAGACCCTCAATAATCAGGGGGTGTGGGAGACATAAAAACAGTGAGGTCACATCAAAGGTTGACATGGTAAGACGGTCGGATCGGGGAATGTTTCTTAACCTGGAGATAAAGTCAGTGGGGTCTTTGACGGAGTGGATGTTGTGAGAGCTAACCAAAGGTTTTAAGAGGGTGCAAAGGTACTTTGCTAGCGGAAAAGCGGGGGAGAGGTGGTACGCAACAATGGGCCTGAGGGGGATGTCGGGTTTGTGGGTCTTTGGCAGGCCGTATATATAGGGGACACCGGAAATATTGGAGGTGAAAGTTAAAAACTGGTCGGGAGTGATACCCTTGGTATGCCTGAGTGATCTGAGTGCTGTTTTGTAGGAATTGGCGACGTCCTTGACTTGGTTAGGTGGGATCTCGTGAAACGTGTTAGGATCGGAAAGGATATCTGTCATTTTTCGTCTGTAGTCTTGGGCTTTGAGTACTACAACTTGGGATCCTTTATCAGACTTAGTGATCAGGATGTCGTGCTGAGCTTTGAGGGATTTTAGGGCGGTGATATCTTGGTTGTTGCATCTGAGGTTGAGGGAGGATTTCCTGGGGGTGGGCTGAAGCGTATTGGTGATGAAGGAACGGATACGGAATTTATCAGCATGGGATTGATGTTGTAGAGCGGATTCAACGCAACTGATGGTATATAGAGGGTCAGATTCCCTGGGGAGGCGGAAGTTGAGACCCTTCATCAACAGGGAGGTCTGAGGATCTGAGAACTTTATGTCAGTAAGGTTGACGATGGCGTCCTTAGAAGGGGTCGGGGGATGGAGAGGAAAGCCGTATTTCTTGGCCCAGAATTCGAATTTCTTCTGATGGCGGAGATCAATAATAGAGTTCTGGGAATTGACGCGGGCAGTGATCGTTTGTAAAAGGGAGGTGAGTTCATGAGGGTGGGTTCTGGAAGAAAGGAGGCAGAGCAAACCTCTAATGGTTTTTTGCAAGAAGCGTATCATGGCGTGGGAACCCCTGATTCTTGAGTAAAGAAGCTGTTTTTTGGGTGCTGTGAATGACGGTCGAAGAGTAATGGTTTTTCACTGGGTCTTTAACCCTGAGGGACGGGGGTATGAAGGAACACTTAAAACACGTCTGGTTGAAGACAAGATGTCGGCGCCAACGGGCAAGCTGCAAAGATTTCTTGGAGAGTTGACGCTCATAAAAGGCAATATATTCGAAGTTAGGATCAGACATGACGTAGCCACGCAATAATATTAGAAACGAAGTCGATATAAACGTGGTAATTCTCTTTTATTGACAAAATACGAGCTTTCAGGCAAGAATGCCCTTCCTCAGGTTGCTACTGAGCATGAAACAGAAGTGCCAAATATATAAGCGAAAGAAATTTACATGATAGGAAGAAGTATGGGAAATTTACATACTAAAAAGTAAAAAGCAAAGGATTTACATATTTACAGATGAATCGAGGATATTTTAAAAAACTATGGACAAGAAATTAATTTACATGCTATGGAGAGGTATGGGAAGTTTTACATACTATTAAAAGGTAAAAAGTAAAAAGCAAAGGATCTACAGATGAATGGACAACAAGAATAAAGAAAAAAGAAAGAAAAAAGAGAAAACAAGGGGCCGAACGGAATGCGAAGGACGAGAACACGGTAGGGCGGGATAAAAGACTAAAAGATGCGGTAGGGGAAGTTCAGCTGGGGGGAAGGGCGGGGTAAAACACGGAGTACTGGGGTGGGAGGTCGATTTTACGGTTAAAACTGGGCGTGCAATGAGAAACCAAAGATTCGAGGACTAAGCGCTGATATTTGTTCCCGACGCCCTTGTAAACGCATACCGCGCTGTCCAAATCAAACGAGTGGCGGAATTCTGTGATGTGTTGGCATAAGAGAGACCTGCGATCGTTAGTGCGTATGTTGCGGCTGTGTTCTGATAACCTGGTGCGGATAGATCGGCCGGTTTCACCGATGTAACATTGTCCGCAATCGAGACAGGGGATTTTGTAAACTGCGTTGGTGGCGGTTAGGGGATTAGTTTTGATCGAACTTTTGGTAATCGGATGGCGTAAGGAAGTATAGAGGGAAGGGGTATTATTAAAATAGGTACGTATTCCGAATTTGCGTAAAAAGAAAGAAATGTCGGAGTTCCTGGCAGAAAACGGGAGAACACAAAGGTCTTTGTAGGGGGGAGGGACTGTTTTGGTGGAATTGGGAGAGTAAAAATGATGACTGATAAAATCATGGGGATAACCGGCGGATGAGAGATGATTGTATACAATGCGCTTCTCATTCTTTTTGAAACGGTCGAGGGAACAGTGAGTGTAAATTCGCTTGGAAATGGTTTTAACCGTGGTGATTTTGTGGGAGACCGGGGCGTGGGACTTGAAATGTAAGTAGGAGGGGGCGGAATTTGGTTTACGGTAAACAGTTGTGTGGAAGGTGTGCTCAGTATTTACAATTAAAACATCTAAAAACGGGATGCAATTAAATCGTGACGGATTGTGTGTAAAACGGAGATCAGGATTATAGGAATTTAGAGAATTAAGAATGGGAAGGTGATCCGTGTCGCGGTGGAGGCAGAAGATGTCGTCGACGTACCGCGACCACAGCTCAATCCCCAAGGATTTTTGGGACGTAATCCAGCGGTCCAAGTTGGACATAACGATCTCAGCAGCGACTGTGGATAGAGGACTGCCCATTGGAGAGCCCCTCGTCTGTATGAAAAAACTGCCGTGGAATTCTAGTGTGTTCAGGCCAAGGCAAATCTTAAACAAATCTAAGATAACGTGCTGCTCGTTGGTGGGGAATGCAGAAGAAAGTAGAAGTTGTTTGAGACCCTCAATAATCAGGGGGTGTGGGAGACATAAAAACAGTGAGGTCTCCATCCCCCGACCCCTTCTAAGGACGCCATCATCAACCTTACTGACATAAAGTTCTCAGATCCTCAGACCTCCCTGTTGATGAAGGGTCTCAACTTCCGCCTCCCCAGGGAATCTGACCCTCTATATACCATCAGTTGCGTTGAATCCGCTCTACAACATCAATCCCATGCTGATAAATTCCATATCCGTTCCTTCATCGCCAATACGCTTCAGCCCACCCCCAGGAAATCCTCCCTCAACCTCAGATGCAACAACCAAGATATCACCGCCCTAAAATCCCTCAAAGCTCAGCACGACATCCTGATCACTAAGTCTGATAAAGGATCCCAAGTTGTAGTACTCAAAGCCCAAGACTACAGACGAAAAATGACAGACGAAAAATGACAGATATCCTTTCCGATCCTAACACGTTTCACGAGATCCCACCTAACCAAGTCAAGGACGTCGCCAATTCCTACAAAACAGCACTCAGATCACTCAGGCGTACCAAGGGTATCACTCCCGACCAGTTTTTAACTTTCACCTCCAATATTTCCGGTGTCCCCTATATATACGGCCTGCCAAAGACCCACAAACCCGACATCCCCCTCAGGCCCATTGTTGCGTACCACCTCTCCCCCGCTTTTCCGCTAGCAAAGTACCTTTGCACCCTCTTAAAACCTTTGGTTAGCTCTCACAACATCCACTCCGTCAAAGACCCCACTGACTTTATCTCCAGGTTAAGAAACATTCCCCGATCCGACCGTCTTACCATGTCAACCTTTGATGTGACCTCACTGTTTTTATGTCTCCCACACCCCCTGATTATTGAGGGTCTCAAACAACTTCTACTTTCTTCTGCATTCCCCACCAACGAGCAGCACGTTATCTTAGATTTGTTTAAGATTTGCCTTGGCCTGAACACACTAGAATTCCACGGCAGTTTTTTCATACAGACGAGGGGCTCTCCAATGGGCAGTCCTCTATCCACAGTCGCTGCTGAGATCGTTATGTCCAACTTGGACCGCTGGATTACGTCCCAAAAATCCTTGGGGATTGAGCTGTGGTCGCGGTACGTCGACGACATCTTCTGCCTCCACCGCGACACGGATCACCTTCCCATTCTTAATTCTCTAAATTCCTATAATCCTGATCTCCGTTTTACACACAATCCGTCACGATTTAATTGTATCCCGTTTTTAGATGTTTTAATTGTAAATACTGACCACACCTTCCACACAACCGTTTACCGTAAACCAAATTCCGCCCCCTCCTACTTACATTTCAAGTCCCACGCCCCGGTCTCCCACAAAATCACCACGGTTAAAACCATTTCCAAGCGAATTTACACTCACTGTTCCCTCGACCGTTTCAAAAAGAATGAGAAGCGCATTGTATACAATCATCTCTCATCCGCCGGTTATCCCCATGATTTTATCAGTCATCATTTTTACTCTCCCAATTCCACCAAAACAGTCCCTCCCCCCTACAAAGACCTTTGTGTTCTCCCGTTTTCTGCCAGGAACTCCGACATTTCTTTCTTTTTACGCAAATTCGGAATACGTACCTATTTTAATAATACCCCTTCCCTTTATACTTCCTTACGCCATCCGATTACCAGAAGTTCGATCAAAACTAATCCCCTAACCGCCACCAACGCAGTTTACAAAATCCCCTGTCTCGATTGCGGACAATGTTACATCGGTGAAACCGGCCGATCTATCCGCACCAGGTTATCAGAACACAGCCGCAACATACGCACTAACGATCGCAGGTCTCTCTTATGCCAACACATCACAGAATTCCGCCACTCGTTTGATTTGGACAGCGCGGTATGCGTTTACAAGGGCGTCGGGAACAAATATCAGCGCTTAGTCCTCGAATCTTTGGTTTCACATTGCACGCCCAGTTTTAACCGTAAAATCGACCTCCCACCCCAGTACTCCGTGTTTTACCCCGCCCTTCCCCCCAGCTGAACTTCCCCTACCGCATCTTTCAGTCTTTTATCCCGCCCTACCGTGTTCTCGTCCTTCGCATTCCGTTCGGCCCCTTGTTTTCTCTTTTTTCTTTCTTTTTTCTTTATTCTTGTTGTCCATTCATCTGTAGATCCTTTGCTTTTTACTTTTTACCTTTTAATAGTATGTAAAACTTCCCATACCTCTCCATAGCATGTAAATTAATTTCTTGTCCATAGTTTTTAAAAATATCCTCGATTCATCTGTAAATATGTAAATCCTTTGCTTTTTACTTTTTAGTATGTAAATTTCCCATACTTCTTCCTATCATGTAAATTTCTTTCGCTTATATATTTTTTGGCACTTCTGTTTCATGCTCAGTAGCAACCTGAGGAAGGGCATTCTTGCCTGAAAGCTCGTATTTTGTCAATAAAAGAGAATTACCACGTTTATATCGACTTCGTTTCTACAATTGACTGTACAAGGCAATTTTTCCTTCAAACTAAATGTTTCCCTACTTGGGGAGTTGTTCACAGTAACTACAATTGACTGTACAAGGCAATTTTTCCTTCAAACTAAATGTTTCCCTACTTGGGGAGTTGTTCACAGTAACTGCAATTGACTGTACAAGGCAATATTTTCTTTCAAACTAAATGTTTCCCTACTTGGGGAGTTGCTCACAGTAACTGCAATTGACTGTACAAGGCAATTTTTCCTTTCAAACTAAATGTTTCCCCACTTGGGGAGTTGTTCACAGTAACTGCAATTGACTGTACAAGGCAATTTTTCCTTCAAACTAAATGTTTCCCTACTTGGGGAGTTGTTCACAGTAACTGCAATTGACTGTACAAGGCAATATTTTCTTTCAAACTAAATGTTTCCCTACTTGGGGAGTTGCTCACAGTAACTGCAATTGACCGTACAAGGCAATTTTTCCTTTCAACTAAATGTTTCCCCACTTGGGGAGTTGTTCACAGTAACTGCAATTGACTGTACAAGGCAATTTTTCCTTCAAACTAAATGTTTCCCTACTTGGAGAGTTGTTCACAGTAACTGCAATTGACTGTACAAGGCAATTTTTCCTTCAAACTAAATGTTTCCCTACTTGGGAAGTTGTTCACAGTAACTGCAATTGACTGTACAAGGCAATTTTTCCTTTCAAACTAAATGTTTCTCTACTTGGGGAGTTGTTCACAGTAACTGCAATTGACGGTACAAGGCAATTTTTCCTTTCAAACTAAATGCTTTCCTACTTGGGGAGTTGTTCACAGTAACTGCAATTGACTGTACAAGGCAATTTTTCCTTCAAACTAAATGTTTCCCTACTTGGGGAGTTGTTCACAGTAACTTACTGTGTTGTACCAGCTCAACTCCTGCCTGATTGTGAGGAATTTCGGAAATACCTTCTCAACACACCTTTAGAAAATCCCACGGAGGCCTTGCTGTGTTGGATGGAAAGTGAGCTATACACCATAGGTAAATAACACTCAACATCTTTTTTACAGGAGAACCTCCATGAGAGGACAAGGGACATTTCAAGGGTAATGCGCTGGGGCGGGTACCTCAGGGGTTGGGTGGAAAAGCTGCCATCTATTTAAACTATATTGATTTTCAAATAACTAAATGGATTTTAAAAAATAATTAAATCAATACCTAAACACTAATATAATACAAATTTTTCCATCACACACACTTTTTGCTTGTGGTTTATGTGTTACTTCTGTATTGCTATTCTATGGAACTTCTACTCTTTATTATTGATGCACTTTCAGTATTAAGGAAATTGCACTTGGGGGAAAAAAACGGGGAAAGCCGGGTCATTCGTCTAGTGTACTATACACATATACTATAGTTACGCTGTCTGTTTTATGCAGATCTCCTCTTCCACTACCTTTTTCTTATGGGAAACAAGAGAGCGATGAAAATAATTAAAAATGAAGGTAGGAGGTTCCATGTTTCCAACTGTCCAGCTGGCTGACATGGTGTGCCACAGTGAGCTATGAGCACCATAAGCTGCTCTGTAGCCCTTATCACGACATTGTAAGTCTGATACCATACATGTTTGTGCACACACAGTTTCATTTCTCTAACACTACAGTTGATATATATATGTTATATTAAAATACTCTGTTAAATCAACCGCCAGAGGTAATGCTTCCCCTATAAAAACTCATTGTTGTTGTTTCCCGATGGCCGGCTCAAACCTTTTGTACACTATGTAAATAATCTTTTGTTTTCCTTGTTATTATACAGTTATTTTTGTTATACACTATTTATTTATTTATTTGGATTTGGTCTTATTACCATGTGTTTATAATCTATAATCCAAATTGTGCCTTATCACATAGTTAAAAACCTCTCTGTACTAAGGTCATTGTGATCAGTCCATAGTCACTCAATCGTTCATCAAGTCAGGATAGACCATCAATTCTGAACAATTACGGCGGGATCAATAATTAGATTATACAAGAATGGTGAGTTCAGGCCAGACCGAGCCAGCGACCATTACGTCGCTACTCAACACCTTGAAGCTGGAAATATCGCGGGGAAAATGACAACGTCTTGAAAGTTTGTGTTGCATTGAAGACGTTGATTTACTTGAAGAAGTCAAGAACATTGATCAGTTCAACTGATTATTAAAGATGTTATTTAACAGAAGAAGCTAGTAATGGTTAGAAGATGTTTGACAACGTCTGTAGGGAATTCTTATCATGTAAATATTACTGTTTTCTGATGTGTGGGCTTAAATATTGTTTTTAAATTGTTGGCTAGAAGTCAATAAAAACTTTTTAAATCGTCTGTACTAAGGTCAAAGTCACTGGATCAACTTAATTGAGAAATGATCTTTTTGTTACTTGGCAATTTGGATATTAAACTTCCTTTTAGTGTATTCAAAATTTCCTGTTACAGTAAATAACATCTAGACTTAGAGCTATCAGAGAGAGATGTATCAGAGAGCCTTTAATTGGTCCAAATGCTCATTTTGGCAATGGAAATAGTCCTCTATATAGATGATAAGGTACAATTTGGATTATTAGATTACAAACACAAGATAATAAGACCACTAAAAATGCTAATCTTAAACATGGCGGCGGAAATAAAGAGTCTAGGAGAGAGAATTGACATCAGACTTACCAAAATAGAGACTCGAATGGACGATTGGGATATGCGATTCTGCAATATGGAGGAGAAGCTAACTAAATGTACAGAGTCTCAACAAGCTACCGAAAAATTGGCTTCATGTAATTCGTTAAAGGTAAATGAACTGGAGGCTAGAGTCCAATCTAGTGTTCTATGGTATTGAGAGGGAGGGTGACGAAAACCAGGCAGATTGTAACTTAAAGATTCAAAACGTAATTAGAGATAAAATGGAAATCGGAGATGATTTAAAAATAACAAAATGTCACCGACTTTCACGCGGATCCAATGCACCAGTTCTTGTTGTGGTGCCTGATTATGCTGATAGAGCAAAAATATTTAAAAATGCCTACAAACTCAGAGATACTAAAATTTTGATAAGTAAAGATTATAGTAAAAATGTTAGAGAGCAGCGGCGCATCCTAATTGCAAAAAGGAAAGAATTGGGTGAAAGGGGAATAAAATCGAAGTTGAGAGATAACAAGCTTTTTGTAAATGATAAAGTCTGTAAAGTGATGAATGGCCAAGTTGTTGATAGCACAGGAGCTGCTATATAGCAACAACCTCGTAGAAACAATTGTGTAAATAGAAGAAATACGACATCAAAATCACAAATTAATTCTCCACCCAACAATCAAATAACGGAAAGTTACTTCGACACAAATACATGTAAATTCGATTTTCAAGACGCTGACAATGCAATTTTTTCTGAAAATTGCGAGACATCGCGGAAAAAAATAATATGTTGGAATATAAATGGTTTCTATAGGATTCTTTCGATATCTCCACTCCTCGAGCACATAAAGAATTACGAAATTTTTGCTCTACTTGAAACATGGTGCCTGAAAATTCAGAAAAGGATGGCACTTGGTTATTTATTTTCTTATCAACAAACACAAGAGCCCTCCAACATGTTATCTGTTTGATATTTGTATACCTTCCTCCAAACCAAATACAGCTGCATAACTTAGATAAACTGTCTCCATATATTCAAAAGCAAATAGCAGATGAAAATTTTTTAGAGAAAACCACACCAAGATGCTCTGCGGTGAGGACCCGATTTGTACCTTCTGTAATTCAAAACTAAAAAATGAAATCACTCACTATATTTTTGATTGCTATGCTTTGAAAGAAGAAAGAAGAACCCTTATGCTCAAAACTGGGCAACTCTGTGCTTCACTTCCATCAATAATTGACAATATGACCCAGAATAAGTATATTGCTACGGCGTTTTATGGTTTCCACAAGTCCATATCTCAGAAGAAGGCCAAGTGACACTCACTCCTCACTTTCTTACTGCTACTCTTTTTGTGTTGTTTTTCTTGCTTCCCTCTTTCTCTTTCTTGTTTTTTTTTTTCCTTTTCTTCTGTATATATCGCTATTTCCTTTGTCTCACTGCTTTGTTCTTATGCATACCTCTGGTGAATCCTGTATAGGGTCAGTGACCCTGAATAAAGGCTTTTTGTTGTTGTTGTTGATAATAAGACCAAATCTAAATAAATAGTGTGTGAAGATTTTTCCTTCAAATTAATAGATAGAATAATAGAAGACATGAACCCAAAATATGAGAATAATTTTTTTTTAAATCTCTAAATGAAAAAACTAGAAAGCCAAATTCATCACGTTACCATTTATAAACCAAAAGTTTGCAAGAAATTTTACTATTACAATAGAACCTCCCTGTAAAGGACATCTAATTGCAGAGCCAAAGTGTCCTTTAGGGTGTGGTGGCCTTTTACTGGAGAGTTGCTAAATTGTAAAAATGGTAAAAACTGTCCTTTGTAGAGAGGTGTCCTCTAGCGAGGGGTTCGCTAAAGGGAGGTTCTATTGTATATAAAAAAAGTATGAAAAGGTAAAAATTGCATGAAATCCATGTAACCCTATTTCTCAATACATCAACAAGGACACCCAATCACTATTTAGAAGCCTGCTGTGATATCTTCTCATGTTCCAGGAATCCGGGTTAGCTCAAGAGAGAAAAGAGATATTTTCCTCATTCAGTACTTTTGTCTCATGATGGTAACAACGCTGTTACCGAAACATCACACACTATTTATTTCAATTTGGTGCTGTTACCTTGTGTTCCCTTATATAGAGTTGTTCTCAAGCAGCTGTGTTATTGTATCTAGGTCAGAGAGTATTGACTACCCATCCTCTGTGTTCCAGGATCATGAGAACCCATGTTTCTACAAAGGTAAGGCCCCTAGTATCTCACTGGTGTACCTTTGTAATCAGAATCCTCCAAGATGGTCAATGTACAGTCATAGTTAATGATAGACATTGCTTCGGATTCTTTCTTCAGATTGTCCACTAATGTTGTTGGAGAGCATCTTCTTTATCCGTCTCCTTCAATCAATCTTCTGGGAAGGTGTCTTAGCACTTCAGTATATTGATTACAGTAGAACCTCCATGAGAGGACACCCAAGGTGGGTAGCTAGCATTTCTCTGTAAGTGCACCACTGGTATGTAGAAAGCACTTTAACCAGTTCCCCGAGCCCTTTTGTTATTTTGTCTCACCAGGGTTGAACATACTGTAAGAATTTGGAACCATTGAAGTGTAAATTTTTACAAGAAAAATGGCCACTGCAGGTTACAATGCTGAAATGTTCAGCATTTAAAAAAATTATTATCCTTAGGTGGGTAGAAGTTGGTGATTGCTTTTACTGTAAATGCACCACATGTCTACACATGTGAAAAGCAGTTCGACTTTTGCACTTACAAATGTGTCAGAGCCCGGTTTGGTTACTTGCACTCACTGGTGAGGTTAGTATTTTGCAAGAATTGGGGATCATTGGAGCATTTATTTTATTAGAAAAAAAGTGCCCAATGCGGGATTCAATCACAGGTCGTAGCGGTCGAAAACCGTTGGTTTAGACCATCTTTCCTCCGACTCTCATGTTCAGCATGAATGAGCCATGAGTAAGCCAGGAGTGGAAATCAGACAGCACTTGTGGAAACTTGATCCTTGAATGCAGAACAAGATTGGCTGTTCATTCTTTATTGTGGCAAGTTGTATAACTTCTCCGATGAGACAGACATGTACCATAGCAGACACCTCTTGATTAAATGACCAACTTGAACAGAAGGGAATTACATTAAATGAAACTTGCACATCTATTGATGTGTGAGTGAAGACAACTTAAAAGCCCAATGTACTAACTATGTATCCTATTGGATCAGAACAAATATTGGATTGATGGTTGCCCCATGTATCAGGAGTTAGAGAAGGAAGTTATCTCTAGAGGTTTCTGGAAATGGGTGAGGCACTCCTTGATGGGAAAAGCAAACAAGCCAAGGACAGACTGAGATTAAAGCTTGTACCTTATCACACTGTAAGTAGAAAAAAATACTTCACTGGTGACTTTGGATCCTTCTTTAGATAAGGTGTGACTCAGATTCAACTTACCCTGCCCTTGGAGGCTAACCTAGGTGGTGTTGAATTATGTTTATCAGCGCTATATTAAGCCCTATCTCTCTAAAGTACTAGAGGAGTGGGCCCTTATTATAAAGTTTATCTCCTAGGAAGGGGAAATATCTCCCTGGTCCCTCCATGTGGTCCAGGGTGGACAATGTTCTAGAATGGAAAGCCAGGAGGAGTCCGAGTTTGAGATAAGTTCCTATCATAATACAGTAGAATCTCCATGAGAGAACACTCGCGTTAGAGGACACCTCTCTATAAAGGACAGTTTTCATTTGCAAAATTATCATTTTTACAATTTAGCAACCTCTGGTAAGAGTACACCGCTCCCTAAAGGACACTTTGGTTCTGCAATTAGGTGTCCTTTACATCCTAATATGAAGGAGGAGGTTCACTTGATGTTGAAGACAGTTTCTAAAGACGGATACACCTACTAGAGTAGAACAGAACAACACCTAGAGTTACAGAGAGGTGCTATTTTTTTCATATGTTAAAACAAGAACTGGAGGATCCCACCTAAACACAGCTGCTACAGTCGAGTGGACCCAAGGAAGAGCTCTCAACCTAAGACAGCACCAAACAACACTAACAAGATTTAGAACAAGCCATCTCAAGCCATTGAAGATGGAAAATAACAACAAAATCTACCCCACTTGCCCAAAATTTAGCTTGGCACCTGCAGCTCCGGAACATATTTTGACTTGCATTAGATGCACTAAACAGAACCTTTGGGAGACGCCGCTGCTTATCATAAAATAACTCGAGGAGCATGAACTCGTGGGATTCACGTAATCTTTACACAAGGGGATAAGAAACATCAAAGAGCAGCTACTGTGATGTTGGAGGAAACAACAAGTCAAATCTTCATTGCAATCTTTCATCCACATTACACTGGAACGTCAGTCAAGAGGCATTTACAGCATTTTAAACTTCACAACAAAATAAAGATTTATTTACAATCATAAGCTTTCAAAAACAGGATTACAGCAGTAGGCCTCTCAGCACATCAGCCTTAGACCGGAAATAAAGTTTTGTGAAGCACCATCTGTTAACAGAGGTTGTAACTGTTCTTCTTAGGTCGATACCTCTATAACAATATTTATAAATTCTACTGTCCTCAAAGCTTATGTTCATAGTTCATTTAAAATACCTTTTCAAAGAGGTATGCTTTAGTATCAGTGCAAAATCAAAACAATGTCCAAAATTCAATATTACAGCGGTAGGGAGGATGGAAACTGCTAGGAGTGTTCACCACTGATGAGCCAAGCCCTCCCAATATTTTTTCATTGCATTAAGGAAAGTAAAAATTTAATTTATGTGTGAAAGAAACATTTGTGTTTCATGTTTTCAATTTATATAGAAAGTTCTACTGCATTTAAAAAAAGTTTTTTTGTAATTTTTAAGTAGGCAAAAATACCTTAATAAAATATATACACACTCAATATGGCACAATTTTGATTATAGATTATAAACACAAGGTAATAAGACCAAATCCAAATAAATAAATAGTGTGTGACGTTTTGGTAACAACTATTTATTTATTTGGATTTGGTCTTATTACCTTGTGTTTATATATATACACTCATGTATATACAGTATAACCTCGTTAATTCGACACACCCCATTTCGACACTCGGCGATAATTCGACCATGTTCCGATGTCCCGACCTCCGGCCTATCAAATAACAAACCGTAATTCGACAGTATCGATAATACGACAGTTCCGATAGTTCGACCATTTTAAAATTTGAATTTCGACAGTTGAATGTTATTTTACAGGCAACTTTACCGCTAAACGGTATTACGGCGGCGACGATCGGCATCGGCGGGCGCCGATAGGATCGCCCCTGCGCACTTTTGGTTTCTGATTAGTTTAAGTTTCACTTTGCAGTGCCGTTGCGCAATTTCGCGGATGTTATTGTTGTTGTTTTTTTACGCTGGAATTTCGGCATCATGCGCTAACTAATAATAATTTTTATTTTTTTATTTTTAACATTGAAATATTTTAGCTATTTTTAAATTTATAAATAATTTCTTTTTAAATAAATAAATCTTTATAAAATGATCCAACAATGATTATGATAACATTTTAATTCAATATTCTGTGTTAATTTGAATAAATGAGTGGGGCAAAATTGTCAGGTTCTGCCAAAAAAAATTGGAAACGTAGTCAGTATCACCAGCTCACTTATGAGGAAAAAATGAAAATTATAGAAGAAATAGAACAAGGAAAATCACATAGTCAAGTTTCCAGAGAGAGAAATATTCCACGGTCCACCATTAGCACAATTTTTAAAAATAAATTCGCCATAAAATCTGCCTTTTTAAAATCTAATTTTAGCTCTACCTTGAAACGTGATCGTGACGGGGAATTCTCAGAGATTGAAGAAGCCCTGTTTAGGTGGATAAGGCAGGCAAATGCCATGAAACTTGCCATAAATGGCAATATCTTGAAAGAAAAGGCTATACTCTTGGCCTTGAAAAAATGGGTCAAGATAATTTTGAAGCTAGCAATGGCTGGCTAGAAAGGTTTAAGGCCAGAAGGAATATTGCTTTTAAATGACTTCATGGAGAAGCTGGAAGTGTGGATGCCAATAGTGTAGCCACTTGGAAAGGTGAGATTATTCCTTCACTTTTAGCTAAATACAGCCCACAGGACATTTTCAATGCTGATGAAACAGGGTTATTTTATAAACTTTTGCCTAATCAAACAATGACTATCAGAGGTGAGAAATGTGAAGGGGGTGAGAAGTCTAAAGAGAGAATTACAGTGTTGGTATGCTGTAATATGGATGAAAGTGAAAAACTGCCTTTACTTTATATTGGGAAATATAGAAGACCACGATGCTTCCATGGCATGAATATTCCCTCAAATTATCATTTAAAAAAAAACGGTAATTTCAGTAAAAAAATTTTTCGGATTGGCTGAAAAAAATTGGACCAAATATTCAAAAGAAGAGAAAGAAAAATTTTATTAAATTTAGATAATTGCCCAGCCCACCAAATACCTGAAGGGTTACAGAACATTGAAATAAGATTTTTGCCCACCCTAACTACAAGTGCATTACAACCCTGTGATATGGGTATCATTAAAGCCCTAAAAGACCAATATAGGAAATGAATGATAACGTATCTTATCTCTTGCATGGAAGAAAAAAAAATGCTCTAGTACATTTACTCTTTGCAATTAGCTGGCTAGAGGCTGTATGGGTTGGGTTTAGTTCTTCCACAATAAAAAATTGTTTTTCTCATTCAGGATTTGTGATAGATGAAACAATGGAAGAAGTTGTTGAAGAAGAAATGAACAGATGTTTTGAGGCATTAAAAAAACCTCAAGCCATTGATGTCAAATATATTGACTTCTTGGAAGTTGATAAAGATGTGCAAGTTGCTGGGGAACAGTCCATTGAAGAAATTGTAAAGGAGGTAATGGGAAAAGAAGAAGATGAAGAGGTAGAGCCAACAGAAAAAGATTTAAACAAAACATCAATAACACCTGCAGCAGCAGTGGATGCCTTTAATACAATAAAAACTCTTTTTTATTTAAAAGACATTTCTGAGGAAGAAAGGCATGCATGTCTTTTAAAAATAGACTATCTGGAATACATCCTGAATAGGATTTCAGAGAAAAAACAGACATTTATAAAATATTTTTTTTTTAATCTTGATTCTTTTCAAATAATATTTTTTAATTTTCTTTTTATTTTCCATATTTATATACTTTAAACTATTATTCACAATTGGAATAAAATATTATTTGTTTCGAAAATATGTATTATTGCCATTTTGTCCCAGATACTAAAAGTTAATCATGAAAATAAAAAAATAAATATAAAAAAGTACACACACAATGGTTTCAATTAATATCATTAATTTATATTACAAAGCTATTTATAAAATATATATGTAGTATATTTTGACATAGATAAATCATAACCTTCTTCTAATATTTATTATAACCCCATATCTATATAAAAATGTATTGATCTTGTAAAAATAGTGACAAATAAAATAAAGGGGTAAAGGTAGACCAAGACGACACCATGGACCAGACGACAAAGGCCAGACGTGATAAACAACCTGGCGCCTAACAGGTGTTTATGATAATGAGTTCATTCCCTCGTCAGCAGGTGGCCGAACAGGTGGCCAGACATAATTAATAACCCAGCGCTTGACAGGTGGCGTGATTTTATGGGAGCCAATCAGAACTCGCCGCCATCTGCGAGCGTCTCATATAAAAGCCCCCCAAGAATGGGACAAAGAAGTAGTTGTTTCAGTTGTTTTCAGAGCGACGCCGTCATACGGTCGGGTCTCTCACCCCTATCTGCGATGTAGGCATCCGTGACGTCCATGGTCCGACTACCTTTGTCCGTGGTCTACCTCTACCTTCTTGGAGTACCATCTAGACCTGCCTCTGTCTCTTGCTGTCCCAGTGCGGGAATCCCATCACGCACCCACTACCACGACTGCCCAGTACATTCCACCTCGGGATTACTACAGAACCCGTTAAAGTCGACAGGATAACTGAGGACAGCAGCATGCAGAGGATGACGGAGGCCGGAGTCGAGTACTTCGCGGATGCCCTCACCAACATGCAACCCCACTACGAAGACCTAGTAGGCCGCCTGGCAGACGCCATTCGGGGACTAGCCGTGCCTCGAGCGGAGGAAGCCCTCATCTCCCCTTTCGGCGGATCCCACGCAACAAGCAGCCTTTTTCCATACAGCCATCTCCAGAGATCAACTCCAGCCAGCATCAGCCATTTCAAGGTACTTTAAACTTTGTTTCTGCCATTTTCCGCATAAATTTTATTCATATATTTTCACTTTAAGCATTTTAAAATCAATTATAACCTTTTTAATATCATTTTTACTCAAATTTTAAAACTTTCACACTCTCATTTATCATTTTTACTTTATTTTAATCAAATTATAAATTTTAATTCATCATTTTCAATTTTAGTATTAAAAATATTCAATCACGCATTTTTGCCAATTTATTAATCTTACATTCCTTTCTTAAATTCACTTAAAATGGCATTATCCAAATATGCAACTTTCAATTTTACATAAAAAATCATATTATATTTTAATTACTCGAATCATATTTTCTAAACTTTTTTGTGTTTTTTTTTAATACCTTATTTATAGCCATAATATTAATAATTAAATTTATTACGCTCTTTATTTTACTTAACCTATTACTATTCCAATTGTATTTCTCAATATTTAAAAGTTTTAAAAAACTGGTCCTAGATTTGTATTTTTATAAAAATCAATTTTAAATCATCTCATCTCAAAATGTGCCTCCCATTTTTCCCACAATTACAAATACAACTATAAATTACAATATTATAATGAAGAGGTCCCCATCATCTCTAAAATCGATCCTGTACATGAGACCAAAGGAGACTAAAAGGACAATTAAATCCAATCTTCATCCCAACGACAGCTCAAGGACGCACGCACTGAACCCCCCCTAGTTTTTTTCTACTTCGTCGTTCCTTCCCTACTTCTAAAGGGGTGGAATGACCTTTGTATCCATCATTAGCATCCATCATTAGCAGAGATAGTCCTTCCTACTTTAACACTCTTACCTGTCAATCATTCAATTATCGGCCTTCCATACTTCTCTCGTCTCTTGATCATTTTCCATTGGCCTTCTATGCCTTCGTTCTAACCACCCCTCGTCCATCGCAGAGTTCCTGTTTGCAGACTTTTTTTATTTACACCCAGGTCGTCGTCCCAGCATTCTTTATTTCATTCTTTTTTCCTCAAACCCGGGTTCAATCAATCAATGCCAACAGTCGAGCCCTGTTTTCACAATCTACCTCCATCCTCTAACCTCTTCAACGGTTCCTGAGACTCCTGCTCGTCAACATTTTTTAATTTTTATTTTTTAATGATCCTTCGACCTGGTACACTCTTCCTCCCCATGTTAACTCCACACGGAGAGCTTGGGTAACCAGCGAGATTTTTTTTTTTCTCTAATGCTCGACCCAGGCCATCACAGCACGATGCGCCCACTCATTTTTCGTTTAATTTTATTTTTCATCCGGTCGAGCTCAATCACCGACAGCAGCGCAGCTCTTGAGCCACCATCTCTTTTTAACCTCTCTCAGAAAAGATTTCTTTCCCATATTCTCCCATTACCTACCTCTCCTTCGATCTTCACGCCTTTTGCCCATCTGATCTAATGCTACTTACAGAGCATCTTGAGATTGCTGAACCTTGAAAACAATACTTCGCTCCTAAGCTCGTATTGCAGGGCAGGACTCCTGAGATGTCCTTTGCAGAAACCAATTCAGACCTTCTTCCTTTATTCCTCACTGCGTCACTACCTATCGCAACCCTTTTGCCTAAGTCAATTTTCTTTTATATTTTATTTTACTTTTATTATCTCTACTTCTCCTCCTTCCTGTATTACATCCCTGAAACTATGTTGTAAATATTCAAGGCACCTTAAGTAACAAAAAACTGTAACTAGTATACCAACTTTCCCAAATATTTACTTTCGCTATTCTGTGTGTTTACTTTAAATTTATCCTTCCTATGTACTCCTCTTATATATTTTTTGTAATTTTATAATATTATATCAGTGTGAAACCACTACTCCCCTTTATCTTTATTTTATTCTAGTAACTAATTTTTGTGCCCCAAATTATTTCCCATTTAATAGGTTTGCTAGCTTTTCTCTCATTTATTTGTAAATAAACTAACAGTTTACCTAGTTTTGTGGTGTTGGACTTTGTTTTTTAACTTACAGATATAGATAAACATTTCACTATTAATCGATAATATCATTTTGTTTATTAATCAACATTAATGCCTTAAACTACCAATCAACCCTTTATATATTATTACCTTTAATATTTTTATTTTCTCTTTTTCTCATCATGTTCAGACTTAGCATTTTACAACTTCAACTATCTTAGGCACCATTTAAAAAACCTACACCTAACAATATTTATGATATTTCTTTAACAGATAAAACATTTATCATTTTATTTTTCTTTGTAGATTTCAAAATGTTATTTTTGACGCTTCCCCTACAACCTCTAACTCTATCCCATGAACCTTTCCTCCCAACTTTTTACAGCCATCAAGAGATTATTGTTCGTCAACCATTTTCTTTTTTTTTGTTGATTAACTAACTAGAAGACCCTTCCTCGCTGTACATTTCCCAACAGTGAGCTCAGGAGACCCAGTTAGTTTTTTATTTTTTTCTCTCATCGTCCGGCTCATCATTTTTTTTCATTTTTCAACTTTTTCTTTTCAACACACAAGCCGGACACAATCAAAATTGACAGCAATAATTCTCTTACACCCACCTCTCCTTTTCCGCATCCTTCAAACCTCCAACCTTCCAAGGGATTCCAGTTCGCCGAACATTTTTGTTTTTTTTCATTGATTAATCCGACTGGAACAATTCTTCCTTGCTATAACCACTCCCAAAAGTGAGTTCAGGATATCCAGCGCGATCTTTTTATTTTTATTTTTTCTCATCGCCCGACTCATCATATCAATTCACCATTTTTCAACTTTTCACTTTTTTTTTTTCACAATTCAACCGGGCACAATCATTATGGACAACAGGGATCCCTCTTACCTCTACCTCTCCTTTTACCTCCATCAATCTTCCCACCTCTTTTCACTATCTGAGCTAATGATGCAGACGGAATATCTTGGGCCTTCTGTTAATGAAAACAATGCCTCACTTAAACAAGTTCGCATTGCATTGCAGGATGCTTGGGATACTACTTTTGCAGAAACATGCTCAGATACCCCCTTTCCCTTTTTCAACCTTAGCGTCACATTATACGTTCAGTTAATAAACTAACTTAATTTTTTTTCCCTCTCATCTTTTATGCAATAAGATATTATTTTCCTTGTACGATTCATTTTACCATATTTACCATTTTGTATTATATACTTTCTTTTAATCTTGTATCACTCATTTTGTGCGTTTTTATTTTTATAACCTTAAATTTTATTTCACTGATACACCACCCTTACAACATCTTTCTCTGTTTAACTTGTAACTTTATAATAATTTTAACTAATTTGTATACAAATTATTTCTTTTATTTTTTTATAATAGGTTTGTTAGGTTATCACTCATTACATGTCATTCCCCCAACCAAACCTTCATCACCGGGGACACATTCTGTAGTATATTTTGACATAGATAAATCATAACCTTCTTCTAATATTTATTATAACCCCATATCTATATAAAAATGTATTGATCTTGTAAAAATAGTGACAAATAAAATAAAGGGGTAAAGGTAGACCAAGACGACACCATGGACCAGACGACAAAGGCCAGACGTGATAAACAACCCGGCGCCTAACAGGTGTTTATGATAATGAGTTCATTCCCCCGTCAGCAGGTGGCCGAACAGGTGGCCAGACATAATTAATAACCCAGAGCTTGACAGGTGGCGTGATTTTATGGGAGCCAATCAGAACTCGCCGCCATCTGCGAGCGTCTCATATAAAAGCCCCCCAAGAATGGGACAAAGAAGTAGTTGTTTCAGTTGTTTTCAGAGCGACGCCGTCATACGGTCGGGTCTCTCACCCCTATCCGCGATGTAGGCATCCGTGACGTCCATGGTCCGACTACCTTCGTCCGTGGTCTACCTCTACCTTCTTGGAGTACCATCTAGACCTGCCTCTGTCTCTTGCTGTCCCAGTGCGGGAATCCCATCACGCACCCACTACCACGACTGCCCAGTACATTCCACCTCAGGATTACTACATATATATATTATTTTAGCTAGTTAGATGATTAGCTAATTATCTAACCTTAATTCAACACTTCCTTTAATTCAACCGAAAGCTCTGATCCCTTGGGGTGTTGAATTAAAGAGGTTCGACTGTAGATGGAAAATTTGCCGGGAGGAAATTAATCCATAGAAGCAATGGGCGCTTCTCCCGTCAAAATAAACATCAGAATCTGACGCCATCTATTGACCGTCGCCGCAACTAGTGGCATCGGGTCGGTGACAAAGCCACAACACCAACTTTGGCAAACTGATAAGCGTCCACCTAGAGACCATGGTTTCGGGCTAATGGCCCTCGTCAGTCTAGGGCGGACTTTATTCCATGAGATCCACACAGGATATATATTGAAGGTGTATAGAGTATAATATATTTAAATAATATATAACAACTCATTTTTCAATTAATAAATTAATGGTATACCTATTTCCTCGCAGCACAAGATGGAAAAGGAGGAAAAGTGCAACCAAAACAAGTTGCTTGTATTCCAAAAACTCATACTACAAGGTACAGTTGAACCTCCATGAGAGGACACTCACTCTAGTGAAAACCTCTCTATAAAGGACAGTTTTCATTACCAAAATTACCATTTAACTATTTAGGAATTCTCAGGTAAAAGGACACCTCTTCCTAGAAGACGATTTTGCTCTGCAACTAGGTGTCCTTTACAGGGAGGTTCTATTGTATTTATTATCCGAGTTACTACTGTACTTAAAATATAACAAATTTACACATTCAAAATAACCTTATTTTATTATTAGCTTTTTTATTATCCCATTGTATTTATACAGTAGAACCTCCCTGTAAAGGACACCTTATTGCAAAGCCAAAGTGTCCTTTAGGGAGAGGTGTCCTCTTACCGGAGAGTTGCTAAATAGTAAAAATGGTAAATTCCCAAATGAAAACTGTCCTTCATAGAGAGGTGTCCTCTAGCGTGAGTGTCCTCTCATGGAGGTTCTACTGTATACATATAATTATACAAGATCATGTAGACCTTGTAGCCCCTATGATAGGTGAGCTGCTGGTTGGCTATCCACCATATGACAGTCAGACTTTGTCCCCAAAACCTTATTTTAATTGGAAGTAATTTTATGCTCTCTCCACAATGAATCCCGATTCTAATGATGATAACAACGGTGTAATCTATGCAATAAAATAAGATCCAAATATATTAATAGTGTGTGACATTTCGGCAACAGCATTGTTACCATCATCAGAAAAAAGAATAAATCTAGATTAGATCTATAGAATAGTTTTATTCTTTTGTCTGATGATGGTGACAATGCTGTTGCCGAAATGTCACACACTATTAAATAATTTGGATTAGGTCTTATTTTCTTTTATCTATAATCTATAATCCAAATTGTGTTTATCATGGTGTAATCTATTTTTTTTTTACCTACAGGAAATAAGGCCTAAACCAAATAAACTAATAGCGTGTGACGTTTCGGTAACAGCATTTTTTCCATCATCACACACACAGACAAAAGAATAAAAAATAAATAAAAAATTTCATTCTTTTGTATGATGATGGTAATAACACTGTTACTGAAATGTCACACATTAATAATTTAGTTGGATTAGGCCTTATTTTCTTGTAGCTATAATCTATAATCCAAATTGTGCTTTATCAGCAAATTTTTTTAATTCAACACACTCAAGGAATTTCAAGTTTAATTAAAGTAGGAGTTGAAATATAATCAAGTCAAGTAAATTACCTGATTGTCTATTTGAGAAATGGCTGAATTTGTTGATACTCAAGTTTAGGTCAATAAAGTTTGTGTGTTCACACAATATGATGTGTCAACCTTGATGACAACTTTCAAACCTCAGGTTGACTGTGCTGTGTGGTTTCAGAGCCCGAACCTTACTTAATTGAACCGAGTCTCCAACAGCAGCCCCTAGCTCAAACCAGGTAACTCTATGGCTGGAAAATCTAGGAAAACTCATCACTGACTTCTCTGAAGCTCTGACTTGTCCAATTCTAATCTATTTCAAAGAGAAACAACCAGAACTAGCCATGTTTTTGTAGAGTGCAGTGTTTCATGGGAACTTCGTTTTAATTCTGAAATTCGACAAACCTCACAAAGATGGCTCCTCCCTCTCCAGGGATACAGAGGAGCTGCGTCTGTACTCATGTTAGAGTCAACAGCAAAGGCTTCCATGTTAGGAACGGCCTCAAATTACAGGCAGAGTCAGACTTTCACCAAAGTGTGCCTGGATAATGGTGCCATGATCAATGAAAGCTGCACCCCTACACCCCATTCCATGAGATCATGAACTCATGGAATTCGTGTAATCTTTACACAAGGGGATAAGAAACAACAACAACAAGATGGCTTCAGCTCTGATGATGAGCCAAGTTGACAGCTGTCTGTGCACCAAACTCTTCCATAGCTGATATAAGTGAGTGCTCTGTGGGTAGTAAACCAACAAGAAAGGAAAAATAGGGATATAATAAGGCTTTTTAAATTATTTCTTTCAATTTTAGATACAAGAAAATAATAACTAATCATTTAAAATGACAAAGAGAGTATATTTCTTTGTTCAAAAGTGCTTGTTAATTGCATCGCAAAATATTCGACAAAAATTTTTATTGAATAATTTTGAATTTATTTTTTTTTCAAACATGAATTGTTAATTTTTATTTTTTAAATGTCTCTCATGAGAAACAAAAAAAAAAAAGATTTTTATTGGTCGTGGTCATTCCTTACAAGGGAAATTCATTTGCGCCTTACACTGTGGTAGCTCATGAGAGATGGTCTTTCATGGGATGAGTCGCTCATGAGAGACTACTGTATTTTAAAATTTTTATTGGTTTGTGAATATGCCCACTTTGTCAAGACAGGCTTAGTAATTAAGTTGTTATTCCTTAAATGTCTATTGTCCAAATGTGAAGCACAGTAGAACTACCTCCCTGTAAAGGACACCTAATTGCAGAACCAAAGTGTCCTTTAGGGAGAGGTGTCCTCCTACCGGAGAGTTTCTAAATAGTAAAAATGGTAATTTTGACAATCAAAACTGTCTTTTGTAGAGAGTTCTCTAGTGGGAGTGTCCTCTCATGGAGTATGTTCTACTGTAATTCCATTGGAACCAGTATAACAGAGGTGGTGATGCAGCCCTGGTCCTTCCATCTACCTCAGGGAGCAGCCCACCACCCGCGGCATCCGGAGTTGGTTCCAGAAACTGTCCAAAAAATGATGCTCCAACACATGTTATCACAACTTACATTACAATCTATCCCTGTCATCAAGCAAAGTAACTCCTATGATAGAGGTATTCATTACTTTGCCTGATAAAGGGGATAAAGCTTGCAACGTAGAAATCTTATTACCTAGTGCTTATAATCTATAATCCAATTTGTGCCTTATCATTTTAGAAACTTGCTTTTATGTTTGTTGTGATGACAAAAATTATTCAAAGTAATTTTTAAAATAAATTTACCATGTGTTGTTGTAACCTGGTTGTCTTCTTCTTTCTTATCTCCTTGGCTGGTTGTAACTAGCCGTCACTTCTACCATGATTTGTTTACAGAGCAGTGGCCATTTTGGAAAATGATGTTTTAGTTTTCAACATAGTCTCCACTCAGCTCCACACACCTGGTCCAGCGATGTTCTGAATTTTTTCTCCCCTTGGAATAGTGTGATGTTTCGAGGTCCTCAAAGTATCCATTTACATCTTGGATAGCCATTTGATGTCCTCCATCCCAACCATATCTTTAGATGTAGGAAGAGGTCACATGGAGCTAAATCTGGGGAATAAGGTGGATGAGAGACCAATTAGAAACCTAAGTGTTGTATAATACTCTCCTGTTATTACTTTCCATTTTTCAAGTAGTCAATTAGAATTATTCCTTTGGAATTCAAAAAGATAGTGGCCATCACCTTTCTGGCTGATAAAACAATCCAAGCCTCTTTTGGAGCTCTTTCTCCTGGACCTAGCCACTGCTTTGACTGCTGTTTGGACTCTGGTGTGTAATGGTGTATTTCTTAAAATTCAAAACTTTATCCACATTATAAAAATTTCCATACGTCAATAGAAACAGAATGCTACCTAACCAATGATTTCCCTTTACCAGTCAAACGATGTATAGCTCAATCGAGAATACTATTTACAGTCTTAAAAAAAAACTAAGTTATGACATTTGAGGCCAAAAACTTAATATGTACACTGTGTGACAAGGAAATTACTGAAGAACTCCCCCATTACCTGCTTAATTGTACAGCCCTTGATGCAGAAAGGAAGGCCCTATATCAACAAATTACCAGGTCTATTAGTGTGAAACTCAAAAATTTTCAGTGAATTCAAAAGTTCACCAATTCCATACAACAAAAGATTTTTTATTCAAAGTAATTGCCCTGATTAGCTATACACTCGGACCACCTTTCAGGCAATTTTCGAATTCCTTGTCTGAAAAATTCTATTCCTTTTGAGTCGAACCAGTCAACAAGCCATTTTCGGAGTATGTCTGAGTTAGAAAATTCCTGGTTTTTTAGGGCGTGTCCTAAAGATGTGAAAAGGTGGTAGCCCGACGGCGCTAAGTTTGGTGAGTATGGCGGGTGGGGTAAGAGTTCCCAGCCCAAGTCTTTTATGGTGTTTTTGACCACCGTAGCGTTGTGGGCTGGAGCGTTGTCATGCTGCAGTATCAGCTTGTTTTGCCTTTCACGCCAATCCGGTCTTTTTTCATTCAACGCCTCTCTCAAACTGTGCATTTGTTGTTCGTAGCGACTAGTATTGACCGTTTCGCCAGGTTTCAGGAGCTCGAAATATACTACGCCGGTCTGGTCCCGCTATACGCAAAGCATTGCCTTTTTTCTGAAGCAATTGGGCCTAGGCCTCTGTTTTGGAAATTGGCCGGGCAGGCCCCACGACTTTTGGCGCATAGGATTGCTGAAGTGGATCGATTTCTCATCAGAAGTTACGATTCGGTGCAAAAATGACTTCTTTTCATGCCTGGCGAGCAGCCCTTCGCAGGTTACCACACGCCGTTCTTGCTTCCTTTCGCTCAACTCGTGGGGGACCCATCTAGAAAGCTTTTGGGTCATTCTGAGGCTGTTTAAACATAGGGAAACAGCACCTTGAGACACCTGGAGCTGTTTCGCGAGTTTCTCCTGCGTTTGGGTACTGTCCTCATCCAACAAAGCTTGCAGTTCAGCGTCCTCAAACTTTTGGGGCGGTTTTCCACGTGGTTCATTATCAAGTTCGAAATCGCCACTTTGGAATTTTTTAAACCACCTGTAACACTGCGATTTGCTCAGAGCGTGGTTGCCGTAAACTTCCTTGAGCATTCGGTGGGCTTCAGTGGCACTTTTCTTCCAGTTGAAGGCGAACAACAAAACTTCCCGCAAATGGGCACTTTTTGGCTCGGAAATCGCCATTTTCCACAGGCTTCAGAAATTTTACATAGTGTGATTTTTCTAAAACTGCACACGTGCTGATGCCACGCGAGTCAAAAAACAAAACGCCTTCAACAGCACCACCGTCGGCTCAAATAAAGTTGCACAGCGCCCTCTGGCGGCCATTTTCGTGTTTCATACTAATAGACCTGGTAAATGTACCAACACTTCACCCTACGTATTGCTTTAAAAATATCTGCAAACAAATCTAAGGCAATAGCTTACTATAATTTTTTTAGATCATCATTATGTAAGGACCAGTCAACAAGTGAATGACTTTGAGATGAAGAGTAAAGCCAGTTCAATTTCTATTTCACTACCGATGTAAATAACACAAGATCGATTATTACCTCACCCAATTGGGAGAATCTGTATGGGGCAAGTCCCTGATATGATGTCGCTGATATGAGTCGAAAGAAACCATAGTGTGATTATCCCTGTAGGGGATATGCCATATTTCTTGTATAAACGTAGGAATGGAGTTAATAGTGGTGTGGCTATTGCTATCTCTGAGTATGGGCGTAAGGAACATATTTAGGAATCTCGCTAAGGGAGCTGCTGGAGAGAGATAATAGGCAACTATTGTCCTTAATGGTATACCTGTTTTGTGGAGTTTTGGCAACCCGTATATGTATGCTTCGGTGTTCATCTTGGATATGAAGTTCTTAAGTTCCTCATCAGATATTGTTTTTTGTCTTTGCAGGTTTCTTAGTTCCTTTTTGAATTTGTTGTAAATTTCTATTTTTTCTAATTCGGAAGCAGGTTCGTAGTATCTATGATCATTCAGGGTGGTCTGCATCTTCTCGATATACTCTGTTGTATCCATTATAACCGTTTGGGCGCCTTTGTCCGATCTAGTTATGACTATTTCGCTTTTATCTCTAAGTCTTCTGGCTATGGTTCTGTTCGCGGGGTTTGATTTTGGATTATTTGGGGTCTTGCTCAATGTGGTTGTTACAATATTCCTTATTTTGGCTTTTTCTTGATGGTTCAGCCCGTTGATAGAGGCCTCTAAACCTGCGATGATTTTTAGATTATCACTTGTTTTCATGTTTCTATGTTTCAATCCTTTTGATAAGAATTTAGTTTCATCCTCTGTAAGTTCGGTGCTGGATTGGTTGACGATTTTAGGCTGCTGTTTTTCTGAGTTGAACTGTATTTTATATTTCATTGACCAGTATCGTAATTTTCTATTGTGTTTTTTATCCATTTCTGCGTTTAATGTCTTGATGTCTTGAGTTGTTCTGGTTATGAGATTCACCATTATATCCGGATGTACTTTTTGAGATGTGATGGATATTAAATCTTTGATAGTTTTTGATGTGAGTCGTATGAATAAATGGCATCCTTTAATTCGTGATTTCAGTAACCCTATCTGGGTTTCTTTTATGATCGTGGCTGAAAATGGATTCCTTACCGGATCTTTTACTCTGAGTGAGGGCGTGATAAAGTTGTGTTCCAAGCAAATTCGGTTGAAAGCAAGATGCTTCCTCCATTTGGCCAATGTTAAAGATTTCCTGCGAATTATAATCATATAACGATTCACCTCTTCATACGTTGGGTTCATTATAAATTATACTACAGAGGATGAAACTAAATTCTTATCAAAAGGATTGAAACATAGAAACATGAAAACAAGTGATAATCTAAAAATCATCGCAGGTTTAGAGGCCTCTATCAATGGGCTGAACCATCAGGAAAAAGCCAAAATAAGGAATATTGTAACAACCACATTGAGCAAGACCCCAAATAATCCAAAATCAAACCCCGCGAACAGAACCATAGCCAGAAGACTTAGAGATAAAAGCGAAATAGTCATAACTAGATCGGACAAAGGCGCCCAAACGGTTATAATGGATACAACAGAGTATATCGAGAAGATGCAGACCACCCTGAATGATCATAGATACTACGAACCTGCTTCCGAATTAGAAAAAATAGAAATTTACAACAAATTCAAAAAGGAACTAAGAAACCTGCAAAGACAAAAAACAATATCTGATGAGGAACTTAAGAACTTCATATCCAAGTTGAACACCGAAGCATACATATACAGGTTGCCAAAACTCCACAAAACAGGTATACCATTAAGGACAATAGTTGCCTATTATCTCTCTCCAGCAGCTCCCTTAGCGAAATTCCTAAATATGTTCCTAACGCCCATACTCAGAGATAGCAATAACCACACTACTATTAACTCCATTCCTACATTATACAAGAAATATGGCATACCCCCTACAGGGATAATCACACTATGGTTTCTTTCGACGTCGTAAACTTATACCCCAGTTTGCCCCACCCTTTAATTATAGAATCCACCAAAAACTTCCTCTCGCAACACGGTATCGACAACAGCACCTCCGACAAAATCACAAAATTGATAAACCTAAGTTTAAAAATAAACATATTCACCTTTAACTCTAAATACTACAAACAGACCAATGGCTCCCCTATGGGTAGTCCTTTATCCTCCACACTAGCCAAAATAGTCATGAGACACATAGACCAAACCATAATCAGTCGTTTCCCTAACATAATACAAACCTGGAAAAGATATATAGATGACATTTTTTGCATTTGCCAAACAGATAAAATTAATGATATATTAACTGAAATAAATAGCCTCCATAATGAATTAAACTTTACCATAGAAAAAGAAAACAATCATTCCTTACCATTCCTTGACATCCTCATTACTAAAAACAACTCACAGTACACTTCCACAATATATTACAAGCCTACATTCCAACCCAATTTCATACAATATTCATCATACTGCCCACTAAGCCACAAAATCAACACAGTAAAAACCCTAACAAAACGGATACACACACATTGCTCCAACAACACATGTAAAAAGCAATAGAAACTTAAAATATAATTCAATATCTTACCACAGCCGAATACCCAAAAAATTTCATATTAAGGCATTTTTATAACCCAAATAACACAAACAATAGTCAAACATATAAATCTATTTGCATCATACCCTACTCCCCTAATAGCGTAACAATAGCCCGAGAAATTAGAAAATATGGTATAAAAAAACATTACGAAAACACACCCAACATAGGCGCAATAGTCAGAAATCCCATAACAAAAAACAATAGCCATAACTCACCAATATACAACAGTCAAGCAATATACTCACTAGAATGCAACCAATGCAATAGTATGTACATAGGCGAAACCAGCAGACAAGTAATAGATAGGATGAATGAGCACACCAGATCCATAAATAGAAAAGATAAAAAATCCCATTTATTCCAACACACACAAAATACAGGTCACACCTTCAACCTAAATAACCCAAAAACTTTCTATACCAACATAAACAACAAACAGAAAAGACTGTACTTAGAAGCTTTTTTATCATTAAAACACGCAAGCATCAATAGGCACATTGAAATTCCAGAATCATATACAGAACTCATAAATAGCAATTAAAAAATGTACACTTCCCCATATTTAATACAATAACTCCTATTTCATAACACTTTTCCATAGCTAATTCAGATCTCATAAGTTAAATTATTATATAATAGTTTTTACCTTAGTTTAGAAAGATGTAAATATTCTGGATAAACATTAATAATATTTCAATACTTAGCATATATCAAGAAATTAATAGTTCTTTTATAAAAAAATTGTAAAGATGTAAATATATTAGGTAAATATATAACAGCTACTGACGATTCACCACCATTCGCGTTGCTCCTGTAGAAGGGCCACCATACCCGAAAGCTTGAGCTTTATTAAACGTTTTAAAAAAGAAACCCAACCTCGGAGGCTTTGTTATTTTGTCCTAAATATATACATTATGTACACCTTACTGCAGCGGGTCTCGGAATACAAGAAGTCCAGAGCTTATCCAGGTCCTCCATATTATGTACACCATACTGCAGCGAGCCTCGGAGTACAAGAAGTCCAGAGCTTATCAAGGTCCTCCATATTATGTACACCTTACTGCAGCGGGCCTCGGAGTACAAGAAGTCCAGAGCTTATCCAGGTCCTCCATATTATGTACACCATACTGCAGCGAGCCTCGGAGTACAAGAAGTCCAGAGCTTATCCAGGTCCTCCATATTATGTACACCTTACTGCAGCGGGCCTCGGAGTACAAGAAGTCCAGAGCTTATCCAGGTCCTCCATATTATGTACACCATACTGCAGCGGGCCTCGGAGTACAAGAAGTCCAGAGCTTATCGAGGTCCTCCATATTATGTACACCTTACTGCAGCGGGCCTCGGAGTACAAGAAGTCCAGAGCTTATCCAGGTCCTCCATATTATGTACACCATACTGCAGCGAGCCTCGGAGTACAAGAAGTCCAGAGCTTATCCAGGTCCTCCATCTGGACAGCAAACACTTCGGCGAGGCACTGTAATTATATGATGTAATATGTTTACATCTTTGTTGGGTTCATTGGTGAAAAATGGCCCAACAATTATGGTGCACCACCACAACACCAGCGAGTTGGCGGCTCTGGCTCGACCAACTAGAGAGAGGCCGCGAACAAAGGGAGACCACTTTGCGATGGTAACCTCGACGAGCTCAGTAAAATGGTTCCTCTTGGCTAATGTTCCTGCTTCGGTTGTCACTAGGCACCCAAGAATCTTCAGATGGGTAGAAGTCCAGCGTGTCGAGAATCTTCAGATGGGTAGAAGTCCAGCGTGTCGGTGCAATTATGCTACGCGCCGCACCATAGGCCTTTGCTCTTGCCGAAGTTGATGTGGGTTGATGTGAATCCCCAAATCATGCCAACTCATCAAGACTAATTTGACGAGTTAAAATTCTTCATCCTTGCAGATAAGCAAGAATAAGCAAGACGATGTCATCGGCGTAGGCCAGGACATTTCCCCGGGCCCAGAAACTACTACAGATGATGGGAGGAGTGGACCCGTGGCAAGGCTGAAGAATGCCCCACTGGAGGCGCAACCTTTCTTGAAACCATTGAGAAAATGCAAGGTGTGCGGTTGTAAAACCATTGATTAGGACTGCTGGGTCATCTCCAGCGTAGAGAAGAAGAAACCACACTATGAAGGCTGGCGACATCCAGCATATAGATCGAAATCATTAGGGACATAAGAAAGTTCCAGTCCAAAGTGTCAAAGGCTGATTGTAGGTCGTTGGAAATGACAGCTAGGGGTGAACCATTCTTCATGGCTAGGGTGACTTCGTTGGATACACACGCTATGTTCTAGGAGGAGGATCGTCTCAGAACAGCGTAACAGTATATGTATGATGCACTAGCGCGCCATCTGTTATCAAATTACAAAACTATTTTAGAGGCGCAATATTCTTTTTAAAATAAAATAATTTCTACTGCCCTTACTGCAATGGAAAAAATAATGGGAGGGCCTGGATGATCAGTGGTGAACCCTCCCAGCGGTTTCGCCAGTTTAATCTACCATACCGCTGTTATATTGTATTTTTGGAACTTCCTTTTATAGTGATACTGATGCTTGACTCTTCTGTCCTAAAAGCTTATGTCCATAGTTCATCTAAAATACCCATTCGAAGAGTCAAGCATCAGTATCACTATAAAAGGAAGTTCCAAAAATGCAATATAACAGCGGTATGGTAGATTAAACTGGCGAAACCGCTGGGAGGGTTCACCACTGATGAGCCAGGCCCTCCCATTATTTTTTCCATTGCAGTAAGGACAGTAGAAATTGTTTTATTTTAAAAAGAATATTACGCCTCTAAAATAGTTTTGTAGTATATGTATGACATTTCATGGCATTTCCGCACAAGGCGAAGATGAAGCCGCAGTCTCGTAAGGAGGACGCCGCTGAGGACCTTGCAGTCAGATTTTGGATGGTAAATAGGCTGTGACTACCGTGGGCCTTAGGGACGAGACAGATGGTAGAACGTTGTATAGAAGTTGGCAAGGTTCCACAGAATTCAGATGCCTCTGTAGAGGCCACTTCTGGGGCCTCCACAAAGTTCACCCACAGTATCAATGGAAAGCTGGTGGACAATGAAGAAGCTGCCTCGACAAGAAAGAAGCGAACTTCGAGCATTCTTCATTGTAAAACCAGCCCATCTCTTCACCTCCTTTTTTATTTCTAATTTTTGTATATAAATTATAATAAATTTCCTTTTCTTTTAAATAAGCAGCTATTTGTTTTTTTTTTTAATATTTTAAAAAAATATTTCGAATGATAATTTTTATTATAATTTTATTTTTTTATTTTTCAAAAATTTCTTTTTTTTTTATCACAGAGGGTGACCAGATAAAGATTATTAATTTTTTTTTTTCGGTCACCCTGGGAGAAAAAGTTAGAGCCAGTTCTACTTAGAGCAGATATAGGATAGTAAAGCTCATGAAAAATCAACCAAAAATGTAGTTCTACAAGATTTGAGTGGAAGGAATTTCCCCCAGCCTTCCAACTGAAGCACTAAGTTAAGTATCTTTCAATAATGATTTTTTTAATAGGTATATTCTTGTAAATTTTTTTATTTTTTATTCTTATCTTTGTGTGATTGTTTTAAGAAATAAATAAATATATTGTAGTCTTAATCAAAACTTATGTCTTTTTTTTTAACCCCAGTGCGCGCAGGATACATGCAAATTATACCTTTTATATAGCAGGATGTAATATTGTAGCGTAGAAATCAAGCCTTGAAATATCCTAAGATGTAAAAGTATTTATTGATGACGTCACACGCGACGAGTCGACAATTATTAACAGGTCAGCCCAACTATTTACAGCTAGAGAATCTAGAGCAAGCAAGCAAAGAAATATTTTAAAGATGATTTCACAAATACAGATTAATATATGTTGTAATATATCCCAATACATCTATGTCTCCATGTATTGTATAAATGTATAATGTAATTGCCAAAGTGACAAATAAAATTTCGAGTGAGTGACAGCCGATGCCAGAAGGAGGAAAGAGGTCCGAAAAACAAGTCGGGTATGCCCTGTGGTGTGTCGATTTACTGGTCCAGCGATGGCTCAGAAAGTCTCTCAAAGTTAGTGTTTTATTGAAGATTCTTGATAACTACATTCATATGGGAAGACCAAAAAGGACAACACCCCAGGAATGTACATCTGGGCCCCTCTAGATTCCCCGCAGTGCCGACCTGGCGCGCGCGGTCGTTCTGGTAATTTATGGCGGGGTGCTGCATTCCAGCTGGCCCCACAGCCCCCTTTTTTTTTATCAAAACAGTTAGTCGGCATTGGGGCGATACTTCCAGACGCCTCTAGACGGAGCTCTCCCCTACCGGCGCCGGCTGGACTCACTTTTTGCCATCTCCGTGGTGACATCTACCATGTCTCGTTCTTTGGTGCAATACATTCACGCCTGAACCCACTCTAACATTGAGGTCACAACGACTGCATTGGACCAACACACTACAGTCATCCTACAGGATCGACTACCTTACCACAGCGAAGTCGACAGGATTACCTACCAAAGACAAGACATCCGAAGATAGAGAACCAGGCAAGGAGTGACGCCACCTCGGAGGGAAATACCACGCCTTCAATCGTGACCGACATCGTAGCGCAGTTAGCAGCAGCTCTTCGCGACATCGTAAACCCCGGCCAAAGAGATAGCGACCTACCCCGGTACGATGGAACGTACCCCGCTGCCAATTTCTTCAAGCAATACGACGACATCGCCGACCGCGCCTACCTGACAGGGACGAAGCGCCTCCAAAAACTTCCGGCACAACTCTCAGGCGAGCCCCTTACCTTTTTTCGCCAACTTGACTTAGCCAATAAGTCCTACGACCAGGCCAGACAAGTCTTAATAGACCTGTACCCTGGCACAGTAGAAGTTTCATTTTCCAAATTTTTAGCATTGAAGCTAACTCCTCAAACCACCCTACAAGGCTATTATAAGGAAAAAAACCGCAATGGGCCTACAACTGAACCTGCCTACCGACATCATTCTCGAATCCCTGACTGAAGGCCTTCCCACAGCTGACCAGCGTTTGGTGCGAACCGTATCGCCAAACACATTGAAAGACTGGCACGATTTAATGGCCAGAATAAAGGGTTCGAGTTTTCTGCTTATCATTGGTTTTTGATAAAAGCTTTATTTTTTTAAATACGTTACTCATGCCGCCTTTTTACAATTTTATGAATTTTCACTGGATAATTGTTAGTATATAAAAGAAATACGTTAGGCTTAAATAGAAACCCACGAGTTTTTTATCTCTCAGTTTCACTCGATAAAAGAAGTGACCGTTAATTTTTTTAACCATTCAATTTCACGAATCGAGAAAGGTACTTTATGCTTTAGTATAGACAATAATTTTAACAGTTTTATTGTTATTTTTAACATTATGTCTAGTGTACATACAATTTTTTTTTTTGCTTATCATTGGTTTTTGATAAAAGCTTTATTTTTTTTAAAATACGTTATTCGTGCCGCCTTTTTTTTTTTCAATTTTATGAATTTTCGCTGGATAACTGTTAGCAATTTTCTGCTTATCATTGGTTTTTGATAAAAGCTTTATTTTTTTAATACGTTACTCATGCCGCCTTTTTCAATTTTATGATAATTGTTAGTATATAAAAGAAATAAGTTAGGCTTAAATAGGAACCCACGAGCTTTTTATTTCTCAGTTTCACAATTGTTCTAACCTTTCAATTTTCAAATCTACAGAAGCGTCTTATGTTAAAGTGTACCATTTTTTTTAAGTTTCGAATATTGGCGAAATGGTTCCTTCCTTTGTATAGATAATGAAACTTAGGGACGCTAACTTAAGCCTAGAAATATTGTTTTCTCAGAAACCTGAGAATTTCCCACGAGCTCCAAATTTAGAATCTCAAGGGATGTCTTTTGATTGACAAGTTGGGGTAGCGTCCACATCTGGAGAGAGGGGGGATGATTGACGTGAAAAACAACAGATGTGCATGCAAGATGTTTTCGAGGGGGGGAAGGACATGTGGAAAAACACATGTACAGACTTTAGCTGGAAAGTGAGAAAACAATGAGAGGACAGTCCGCTGCTAGCTCTCGACTTGAAAGGTTGGTCTTACTGTCTCCCCCCCCCGCTTTTGCGGGTAGGTTTTTCCTGTCTTAAATATTCTATCTTCCTTTGTCTTTCATCATTACCTTCTTTATTATAAGATAAATGAAGCTTATTTCTTTTACTACATTTTAATAATTTTTTTATATATTTTAATTAGTTCCGTCCCACAGAATTTCCACTCAATAAGACTAAAGATATTTTGAATTTTATTAGAATGCTCTCTTAGCTATCCTTTAAGCTTTATAATATTTAACGTTGTCTAGACAACAATTCAAAGCATTTATATTTTTCTGAAATGCAATGACTTACGATTTATTTGATTTTAATAATTTTTGTATTTAAAGCCCCATGCCTAAAATGTTCCTTCTCCGTTAGTTTCTCACCGTTAATTTCTAATTAGTAGGTCAATACGACCTATTACAAGATTAATAGATTTTATATTTAATTATTTCTTTCTGCAAATTGGTTCCACTTGATAAATCTGGAGATGTTTTGAACTTTGATGTTGACATAGTACACCTGGTCTTCTCTTGTAGTGTCTCAAAGCCAGGACCTCCTACATCTAGATGACTAAATTCCATCCTTTGACTTAGACATACAAATGTAACACTCGCCAAATACTTACATCAACATGTACAATAACCAAATTTACACTCAGATATACACTCGATATTGTACGACGAACACAGAGACCCATATCAATAATCAAAATATGTAGTTTGTTCCAAGATAAAATTTTGGGACGTAAGATACGCTCTTACATTACATCATATACGGTAAATATTGTATACACTCTGATTAACATGTGTCTTGTGATTGAGCATCGATTACAAAGACATTTATATCTTGGTCTCCTTTAGCATATAAAGAAATTCAGATGTATACATATTCACCGTTTATGATAAGGCAATGAACCTCTTATAATACACTCAATATCTATAACATACGCACCAAGGTTTATGTGTGATATGTGGTTTTATATAGACATTATTACACATTATAATTTACCACATCAACCTTTATTCGACAAAGAAAGGGATTTTAAAAAAATAAAATATAAAACAAATTGTATTTACTATGACATGACATAATTAGGTAAAATATAAATCTATAACGCCACATTCAAAGGTGATCTTGCTTGGGCAAGATATAATCTATCTATTAAGGCATGAATAAGTCCCTCTCTCAATATGAACTCGCCATAAATGACAAGGCGTCTTTATAAAAAAAAAAATCCTCTATATCTATCATGACTTTGTCATGTTTCTATATATATCTTTATAATAAAATCTAGATTAAAACTTACCTAAACACCTCGGCTACCTACTTCTCGCCCGATGAGAAATCTCATCTGTCCCTCTCGAAAGCCTCGTCAATACTGACTGGTCCTTGGTCCAGCCCCCCAAAATTCTAGCCCCCTATCCCTTTTTTTTTCAGCGCCCTCAATCCCTAACTCCCACAGAATAATAAATCTTGAATATACTAAATTCTCGAAATATTAAATAGAAAAATAATATTATTATAGTTAAAATTTAAGGAATAAAAATAATATTTTATTAGAAAAATATTATGAATTAGAAATATTCTAACTCAGCTTATGAAAGATCAATTTAACATAAATATTAACCAAAATTCAGAATTTATCTGTCTTATTGAGAGAAAATATTATTTTATTAAATTTTTATTTTTAAGGAAATTATGAATTAGAAATATTCTTACACGGCTTATCAATTTAAACTAAATATTAACCAAAATTCAGAATTTATCTGTCTTATTGAGAGATAAATTTAAATTAACAATGGAATTAAAATCCAATTTAGGATGCTACCCCTCTGAGAGACTTATATGCTAATTTCTCCTTTAAGAAATCCCAAGAATATTAATAAATGGTCCCCATCTATCAAAATGTCATGTCACAGGTTATATATATACAAGAATTAAAAGGGAGGTTTTACAAAGGCGCATGCTGGATGTCCGTTTATTCTTGTTGAGGTGGCTTCTCCACTGTCCGTCAGCTTTCTGCTTATGTTGTGGTTGGACTCCTGCTTCTGTTTTCGTCGGGCTTCTGACTACTTAATCAGGGGCCGATATCATCCTCCTACAGTAGATCTTGGAATCGTGTCCAGGGCTGTGCCTCCCTTGATATATCTTAGTATTCACGTCCAGGGCTGCGTCTCCCCCCCCCCCCGGCTTGGTCTTTGAACCACCGTCGGCCATTGCCGTGGGACATCCATCTGTACACCAAACACCTTCGGCGAGACACTGCGTGTATGTACATAGGATGTAAGAGAATGTTTACATCTTTGTTGGGTCTGTTTGGTGAAGTGTGACCCAACAATTCCTCCCCTGCCAGAGTGAAAGAATGAGTTTATTTCAATTCATATCTGATCAAATATCCCATGAGAAAATATGAAATTGGGAGAAATGCATTCTTTTACGATACCACTATGCAATCACTGACACTCCGACAAAGGGGGAACAGACGGGTCATGGAACCTGGGGCAGGTTAATTCATCGTGATTACAGAAGGAAGTTCTACCCTACCATTCTATGGGCAATGTACTAAGCCCATCCCTTTGCTGTCTGTATTCCAGGGAGTCTTGACCCAGATGTGAGTCGAATCCACACATCCCCGACCGCAGTCCCAGTGGGTGGAGATGGGGTGATCTATACACAGGTTCTGTGCAAAACAGATTCTTATGCCATTCAGGTTAACATAATAATTATGGGCGCCAAGGAATTGTGTTTGTATGGTAGACATGCCCAATTCCTAAAACACATCTAAAAAAAAAAACTTTATTAGTTCTATACGATACATATGGCAGCGAAGGAATGGCTATACATGTTCAAAATGACAATGATAAAAAAAAAATCTAAAGTTGCAACTCCTATCGATGACATTAATAATAATAGGGTAAAACAGAAACGTAAAAAAAATATACATATTAGAGTTACACGGATACGATATATGCAAAAAAATGGAACACTGTGGATATACGCGATGTTAGATAAACATAAAAAAAAAATATTAAAATGGATATTTACTATAAAAAAAATATGATTTGATATATATATATATAATGAATACAAATGAATATATAAATTGTGAATAAAATCTCCACTCGGTACATTTGTCCGGAGATGGTAACAACGCTGCTACCAAAATGTCACACATATCTATGATATGAATCGTGCTTCTACATATACGAATATACATGGATATAATAATGAGAACAAAATATATGATATATGATATATAAAAATAATAAAACGAATAGATATGCACTGAGGGGTCCAGGTTATCTCACTAGTATCTCAAAACTCGTGTAATATCTAACAAAGATAAAACTTGTCCTTACTAACCTGTCACTGGGAGTGTTTATCTGGCGTGTTCCCTGCCTCTCTTAATACAAAAGGAAGCATCTCACAACCAGATTACTTCCAAATTACATTACCTGTGGTTGAAATCTCTCCCACCTTTGTCCTTTATTTTAACATGTAGTTAACCCCTACTATACATTGTTTAGCATATCCATAGAATGTGTACTCATAAATTTTGACCAACAAATCCCTTTAATAAAAATACTCAAACTAATTCTGAAATAAATTATGATGAATAGAAACTAGGTCTAACTCATATCATGTGGTATATATATCCTCCCACCTGAGTTCTTAGTACCTCTCTGGAGAAACAAATCTTGTAAAACAAAATAACCCATTGCTCTAGGTCATTTTACCGTCAAAACGAAAATTTTATATTCGATCTTCCCAAAAAAAAAAAAATAATAATTCCTCTTCAAATCTGGACCGCTATATTGGCTTGTTCTGGCAATCTGCTTCAAAAGTTCATTTTGGTGCCCTACTAATAAAAAAAAAATTATCTTATCTTATAATGAGTTGCTTCCGTAAAAAAAAAAATCCTACATATTAATTGATGTTTAGACTTAAATTCGTTCTAACTAAACGTATGGCAGACTATAGTCTTTAATTAAGTGAATAACTCTTGCTAGCCTGGGGCGATATAAAACGCAAAGAATCCGGACAGTCCATCTGTCACTTTGCTATCTGGTACCTAAAATCTGTAGACGGAATCGCCTCGTCTAACCGTAATTTGTCTCTTCCACGCTCCCTCATTGTTAACTCTCATTAGAAACCTCCTCTAGACTATGACTTAAAATCAAGGAGTTATAGGGATTGCTTACCCAGCACATGTTTCGAAGTTTCTGTCTATAGGAGATTGGTTCCAAGCTGCGCAATTATAGAGGAGCTCCAACGCGCCGAACCTTCTCAACCTCCCGTCTGAACCACCCTCATCTCAGTCACGCTCAAAGCGTCGTAAATTACGATGTCAGATCGGTTACCCGAGGTTTTCGTCGCTTTACACTTAGTCTGCGACGTCGGCAACTGAATCCCCCCACCTAGCACAAAGTTCACCTGATACCTCTCCGTTCCCTCTAATGAGGAGAAGTTTTGTGGGTTTTCTGGTCTGATCATAACCTCCCACAACCTTCCAGTCAGAGAATCGAGATATGATCATTATCTACGACTCTTAAAATTCAAGTTGATATAAATAACAAAGAGTACTTGATTACCCTAGTAGTAGAAATTAAAAATTTTATACTCCCGAAAGGGGAGACCTAACAAAATGGAGCGAATACTTTCCTAACAATAGAGTTTTTACAGTCCTTTGAGGCTATCGTTCCTAACAAATAAAGAAATCAAAATTGAAAATTGAACCTATTAAATCCCTAATCCTATGCTAAAGTAAATTTGGTCTAACAGTATAATAGTTTTTAACTTTGACAACAATCATTAGTCATTCCATTCATACATATTTCATTCGCAGACTGCATTCATAATATAGTTAAAAATTGCCATAAATGCCAAAGTACTACAATTATCTATCAAATAAACCCTAATAATAATAAAGTCTTTCAGGACCAATGAGAAATCAAATAAAGTTATCTAATTAAAACAAAGTGGGGACTAAAGCCCTATTGACTTAAATAAATGCCTCATACAAACTCTACATAAAAGTTATCTATACGTGGATAAACATTATTTATATTTAAACAAATTAACAAAATTGATTGTTAACAATCAAATGCTGAAATCTAACCTAACACTTTAACTGTGTGTCTCACAATTTGAAAATCTTCTTATCTTGACACTTGGTGTCTAAACAAATGAATCATCAAACTAGCACTTAAATGGAGCGAACTGAACTTCAAGTATTTACCTCATTGCCAATATATGATAGGTCTACAAGTGTTTTGCCAACGCTTCTTCTTTCTCTGCTATTCAGTTAAACTCTTTCTTTGGACTTATAGGGATTTTGGTACCCAGCTCGTTCTGAAGTTTAACAACAGAGGTTACTTGTTGCTCTATCAATTCTTAGATTGTAACTGCATTACATACTCTCGTTAGAAACCCCCTTTAGACTATGACTTAAAAAACAAGGAGTTATAGGGACTTTTTACCCAGCACATGTTTCAAGTCTTTCCACAGAGAATTGGTTACAAGCACAGCAGATATCTAAAGCATCTAAGTTTCCTAATTAATCTTGAAGTTGAACCATTATTCATAACCTTCAATTAAAAATTAAAACAAAATATACTGTCGAACCCAGGTGTTAAATTACAAAATGCTATTAATACAGAATAGCCCCTTCAATAAAAAAAAACTGAAATTTCTTTAAGACCACAATCTAGGGCCTTTAACGCACATTCTAACACATTTTACTATGATCAAAATTCAACTAACTCTAGTACACTTCCTATAAGTCAAATCATTGGCAACCTGAACACGATCTGCACTCGGTGGGTTTCTTGACCCTGGTCGAACGGCGTACTTCAGTGCCGCCAGCATTGCCACCAATGACTCTATTAACTATCTCTAGCGGGTTTCTCAAGATTGTCGTCTCTTGTGGTCCCTCTGGTTCTACAATTCTATGGGAATATATAGGGTATGTTGGGTGTACCCAGTGATCCTCATCATCAGTGACACCATCTATTTGTTCTTGTACGTTTTCGTCCCCTGTAGGGTAAGTCTTTACCGGGGCATGATAGGTCTTCATTCTGTCTATGTGGATCTTATCTAAGTTCCCCGTCTCCAAATCCTTCAAAAGGTAGACAGTGTCGCCTGTCCTTTGTAGTACCTCATATATTCCCCTGTACCTTGGCTCAAATTTATGGCGTCCCTTCGTCTCATGCATTCTCTTTACCAAAGCTAGATCCCCTGTCTCAAAGGTCCTTAACTCTCTAGCTTCAAACTCAGCCCTGGCTTCTTGTTGCTCCTTCAGGTAAATTTGCCTCACCACCTCTCTCGCCTTTTCAACCTCCTCCACCAATTCCCGCTCATAGAAGGCCGCCATTTCGACAATTGAATCTTCGCATACAGGATTAAGCTCCCCTTCCTGGAAAGGTTGTGGGAGCCTCAGCTCATGTCCGAAGACCAGTTTCGCTGGAGTGAATCCAGTACTAGAGTGTACAGTGGTCCTGATAGCTAAGGCTACCATTGGCAAGGTGGTATCCCAATTGTTCCCTGCTGTACACCTACGTAGAGATTCTATTACCGTCCTATTGAGCCTTTCTACGGCGCCATTACTCTGAGGTCTCCAGGCTGTGGTATTTACCGCTCCAACCCCCATAGCCTTGCAAACTCCCTTAAATACGCAACTCATGAATGCCGAACCTCGGTCAGAGAGTATCGTTTTTGGTACTCCAAAGGTAGTGATTATCCTTTCCAACAAAGCCCTAACCACTGTATTGGCACACTGGTCCTTAGTAGGAATCAGAATTGGGAACTTAGTAAATAGATCCACAATGGTCAGAATACTCGAATAACCTCTTGGGGTTACCTCTAATGGTCCTATGAAGTCTAGAGCTAGGTGCTCAAAGGGTTTTTCGGGTCTAAAGTGAGGAGCATTAGCGGCTTTGGTTACGCCTTGATTCGATATCGAAAGCAGGGTAGATGGCTAGAAGGTGAGCTCCTCATCCACCTGGAGTGAGTGGAGGGGCACCGGGGAGGGGGGGGTGGAAGGCAGGGGGAGGCTCGGGATCCCCCCCTGGGTGGAAATGAGCTGTGAGTTTGGTCACCACACTGCCATGCAGGTCCCTGTCTGGCACTCTGGTGGTCTCAGCAATCCAGGGATGGTCCAGAACATCATCTGCAGAGAACCTGCGGTCTGGGTTGAGCTCCAGCATGTGGGAGATGAGATCCTTGGCAGAATGGGAGATGTTGTCCCAGTAGGGGGACAGGAAGGTGAACTTGCCGGCCAGGATCTGTCCGTACAGCTCCTCCTGGTCATTGGCCGGGCTGTGGAAGGGGGGGAAGCCACAGAGCAGGATGTAGCTGATGATGCCGGCTGCCCAGACATCCACCTTGGTCCCGTAGCCAGTCTCTGCCAGCACCTCCGGGGCCACGTAGGTGGGGGTGCCGCAGACAGAGTACAGGGGCTGCTTGCATTCTATGGCCAGCCCAAAGTCTCCCAGCTTGAGGGACTTGCTGCCGTCCTTGTACTCTATCACCAGGAGGTTCTCAGGCTTGATGTCGCGGTGCACAATGTGGCGGGCGTGGAGGTAGCTCATAGCCTGGGCCAGGTCGGACACCATGCCGGAGCCGTCCCCTCTCTGAGTACTTGGTTGCCGTGGCTATGGCTTGTAGCAGGTCCCCTCCATTCACCAGCTCCATGACTAGATAGATCCGGCCTCCAATGTCAAAGTCCTCCTGGAGCTGGACAATGTTGGGGTGCTTGACGTGGCGCAGGATGCTCACTTCATTGGCTATCATGTGTTCCTTGCCCTGGCACTTGACTTTGTTGATGACTTTGAGGGCAAAGTTGGTCTGGGAGTTCTTGTCAGTGCACTCAAACACTGTGGCAAAGTTGCCGTCTCCAATCTGCCGTCCAATCTGGTAGCGCTGGCTGATGTCTGGGGGAATGGAGGCCGGGGAGATGGGACTGCCTTTGGGGGGAGCCACCGCAGCGGAGGAGGACAGTGGGGGATGGTGGATCACCCCGGTGGTGGATGTTTTCTTGGGGGATCTCCAGACCACCAGCTTCTCCGAGGAACTATGCTGGGGGAGAGGCTGCTGAGTCTTCCGGCCCACCAGGGGGCTACGGGAGAGGTACTTGCACTCTTCCAGGTCCAGCTCAAAGTCATCATGGGAGTATTTCTCAGGTCCGTAGGCAATCAGGATATCCTCTTCTCCGAAGAAGTCAGCTAGACAGGTCACCTGCTTGCCCCCCAGGGTGAAGACCTTGCGCACCACCCCGCTGTCCAGTTTGATGGCGTTGCTGATGTCCCCCAGGACCTGGTCGAAGGAGTGGGCAGTCTTCTTGTTCAGCAGCACCCGCACCACCTTCCTGGGCTTGGAGCCGTTGCGGATGATGGTGAGCAGCTTGGGTCGGATGTAGTCCCGCGGGGAGCCACTTCTGCTGCCATTGAGGCTGGACACGGAGGGAGACGGCTGGTCCTCCAGCTTGCGGACTGAGGAGGACCTGTTCTTCTTGAGGTAGTCCATTTTACAGTAGTGGTCCGTGGAGGCACAGACGTAGTTCTGACCCTCTTCAAACTGATCCAGGGAGGTGATCTTGCGCCGGCCATCCAGGGAAAAGATGAACCGCACTCCCTGGGGCAGACCAATCAGCAGTCTGGTGAGGTCCTCCAGAAGGGCCTCAAAGGTCCTGATTTTCTCCGGGGAGATGGCGTAAGGCGAGCCCTTGTGGAACCTGTCCCCGTTCTTGAAGAAGAACACCCTCTTGGCCTTCTTCTCTGTGTAGCGCTTCTGGACGCTGGTCCTGAGGAAGTAATTGTGGGCGCTGGGGGACGGACTCAGGTGGCTCCTGTTGAACTTGGAGGGCTTGGGGAGGAGGCCGGAGGAGAAGTGCTCCTCGCACAGAGAAGCCATGGCTTTAATTGCCTATTTATAATCAAAAGTAAATTTGTCAATTGTTTTAACGGCTGCCGTATTTTTGATTTCTGATGTTTTTGACAAATTTCACAATTTTTTACTTTTTCAGCAATGTCGATGGACATTCTCGGCCAAAATAAAGATTCTCGCGCCAAACCCTGAATTGCAGATATCCCTTGGTGCGATTGGTGCAACAAATTAAGCATAGCATTCCTTTGTGTCTTCGGAATCACTATGGCCGATCCTATACATAATAGATCATTCCATAAGTACAAACGGTGTCTGAAATCGAAAAATATTTTGGCATCTTCATCGACGTCTTTTTTGCATATAGGCCATCCCTCAATCACATAATCGATTACTTTAACCAAAGCAGGATCCTCTCGGGTATCTTTCTGCATCGCTACCAGTTTTTCGTCCGAGATATTAACACGTACCATCTTGACCATTCTTTTGTCTTCAAGAAAAGGCGTTGGTAGTTCGTCCATGGGGTGAGTATCCCTGGATAGGGTATCAGCCACAATCAAGTATTTTCCTGGTTTGTACTGCAATTTGAAGTCAAATGCTATAAGCTTCATTACTAATCTTTGTAGACGCGGTGATATATCACTCAGCGGTTTTTTGACTAGAGGCAATAAGGGCTGGTGATCCGTCTGGACAACGAAAGTGTGTCCTGACAATAGATATTCGAACTTTTTGCATCCATAATAAACACTCAGTAACTCCTTCTCAATCTGAGAGTACTGTTTCTGCGAGTCGCTAAATGACGCGGATGCGAATGCTAGAGGTCGATCTTCCTGTAGCAGAGCAGCTCCCATTGCATCTTTGCTGGCATCACACTGCAAAATCAGCATCTTGCTTTTGTCAAAATGTGCCAACGAAGGAGCATTCCTCACGCATTCCTTAATATGATCGAATTCCCCATCCTGTTTAGGCCCCCAATGCCAGACAACATTCTTTCTTAATATTCCTCTTATATTGGATGTGGACGCAGCTAAATTTGGAATGAATTTTCCTAAGTAATTATAAAGACCCATGATTCTTTGCAGCGACTTTTTATCCTCTGGCCTTTTAAAGGTAATTAATTTATCAATCTTATTTGGCTCTGGATCAATTCCATTTTGTGATATCACATGGCCCAAGAAACGAACTTTCGTTAGACATATTTGAGCCTTTGTTAAATCAAATTTGATATTTTTTTCTTTTGCTTTTTCTAGAATTCCCTTTAATTTTTTATTGTGCTCTTGAATGGTATCCGCATATATCAGCAAATCGTCTACATATGTAATATTTTGAAAGCTATCCCTAAAGATATTCGTCATTTTCTCAACAAAAATTTGTGCCGATATTTTCAAACCAAATGGCAATCGGTTATATCTGAATTTGCCAAATGGCGTGGTCATCACCAACAGATCTCTGCATTCCTTTGCAACCGGAATATGCCAATAGGCTGATTTCACGTCTAACACGGTATAATACTTAGCTTTGGGTATCTCGTGCAATAGTTCAGCTGGAGCCGGAGTCTGGAAATGTCTTCCCACAAGAGCCTCATTTAATTTCCGAGGATCCAGGCATATTCTGATTTGACCAGATTTTTTTTTACAACGACCATAGGATGAGACCACTCTGTTTCATGATATATTTTTGTTACGATTCCTTGCTTCACCATCTTTTCCAATTCAGACTGAACTTCGGCTCCGAGGCTTGTTGGGATGCGCCTGGGAGGGACTTGCACAGGAGAATATTCAGGCTTTGTGTAAATCTTACATTCCGAGTTGATTAATCCAACTCCTTGAAATACTTCGTGGTATTGTTCGAGGATTTTTGAGTTTCAGAACACAATTTCAATTCATCCGTGTTTATATGATTAATTCGCCTTAGTATTTCAAGCTTCTCGCAAGTATCGCCCGTGATAAGTGTCTGCGCTTCTACATCGGCTACGATAAATTCAAACATTCCTTTCTTTTCACCATATTGGCATAGCACATTGCATTTGCCGACGATAGGCAATTCTGTATTTCCATATGCGAACGCCTTTAATGACGTGGGTCTGATTTCTGGTCTTGATGGCCATTGGTTTATTACTTTATGAGGAAGCACATTTATCTGTGCGCCAGTGTCCAAATGTACCGTGGTCTTCTTGCCATTAATTATTATTACCGCGGACCACTTGTCCGACCGAACAGTCTTTACAGCAACCTCATTAAGATTTATCTCGTCACAGGATTCTTCAGCTTCACTTTCCGCTAAGAGATTTCTTATACGTTTTGTTCGGCAAACTACTGAGAAATGATTGGTTTTTCCGCATGCATTACATTTCTTCCCATATGCTGGACACTTTCCATACTTGTGTCGTTGTCCACACCACTTACATGGTTCTATTATTCTTTCTCTTCTCGGGTTTATACCGCTTGGTCCTGCTTCTGCATTTTCCATTCGAATTGTATCTTTCACCCAATTACGTTTTTCAATTTTTTCAATCATTTTTTGCTCATTCAACGATGCTACTTGTGAACATGTTGACTCGGAGATCACAGCTATCGAAATTGCCCTTGGTAGTGTCAACTGTGGATCTTCTAACAATTTTCTTTTCACTTCTCGGTCAAGTATTCCAATTATAAGGCGATCCCTTATGAGAGATTCTGTTAAATTCTCGAATTCAGATTCTTGTGCCAGATGCTTTAATTCTGTGACGAATTCCATGATTCCCTGCTTTTCCTTTTGTACACAGGTAAAAAATGCATTTCTCCTTTGAATCGTATTTTTGAAGGGCTTAAAATGGTTCGTAAGCATATCAAGCATTTCCTTTACATTTGGGTAGGTATCATTTTCACTTATGTGAAATGTTTTGTATATCATCACTGTTTTCTCACCAGCAATATGCTTCAAGATTGCTCGCTGACGCACCAGCGGCATGCTTTCTAAATTTACCGCTATTGCAAAAATTTCAAACGACTCTCTCCAGGTTTCCCATTTTTTCTCGTTGCTGTACGGGACAAATTCCGCCGGCGGCTTGATTCCTTCCATTCTACTCAATGTTGAATTAATCTGTTTTAATTCGATACTTTTGTCGGCTGCGATGATCGGCTGTTGTGATATGTAAATAACCTTTGTTAAGTGTTATAATTGTTACCTATTGTTGGCTATGCAAAATTATTCCATTTGTCAATTGTTTTAAACTTATGTAAATTATTTCCTTTTTATCTCTATCTTGTATATAAGAAGATTGCTAGATTGAATAAACATTCAGTTCAGCTTGTAAGTCGTAGCGAGTTTGTTCAGACAACTCATAAACATTACAACATGGCGCAGCCGACAAAAGTATCGAATTAAAACAGATTAATTCAACATTGAGTAGAATGGAAGGAATCAAGCCGCCGGCGGAATTTGTCCCGTACAGCAACGAGAAAAAAATGGGAAACCTGGAGAGAGTCGTTTGAAATTTTTGCAATAGCGGTAAATTTAGAAAGCATGCCGCTGGTGCGTCAGCGAGCAATCTTGAAGCATATTGCTGGTGAGAAAACAGTGATGATATACAAAACATTTCACATAAGTGAAAATGATACCTACCCAAATGTAAAGGAAATGCTTGATATGCTTACGAACCATTTTAAGCCCTTCAAAAATACGATTCAAAGGAGAAATGCATTTTTTACCTGTGTACAAAAGGAAAAGCAGGGAATCATGGAATTCGTCACAGATTTAAAGCATCTGGCACAAGAATGTGAATTCGAGAATTTAACAGAATCTCTCATAAGGGATCGCCTTATAATTGGAATACTTGACCGAGAAGTGAAAAGAAAATTGTTAGAAGATCCACAGTTGACACTACCAAGGGCAATTTCGATAGCTGTGATCTCCGAGTCAACATGTTCACAAGTAGCATCGTTGAATGAGCAAAAAATGATTGAAAAAATTGAAAAACGTAATTGGGTGAAAGATACAATTCGAATGGAAAATGCAGAAGCAGGACCAAGCGGTATAAACCCGAGAAGAGAAAGAATAATAGAACCATGTAAGTGGTGTGGACAACGACACAAGTATGGAAAGTGTCCAGCATATGGGAAGAAATGCAATGCATGCGGAAAAACCAATCATTTCTCAGTAGTTTGCCGAACAAAACGTATAAGAAATCT
>CP092863.1:188771062-188794419 GCA_030710605.1 Cordylochernes scorpioides | reverse complement strand
ATTAATCAAGACAATAGGTCTCTAATTTTCCAATACTGCAAAGGAACAGGTCACACTTTCACATTAGGAGAACCTAGAATACATTACAATAACATAAACAGCAAATATCAAAGGCTTATAATTGATTTTCTATTATTCAGAAAACAATAGCATTAATAGAAAATAGATTTGCCCGAAACATATAACACAATATATCCTAGTACCAGCTAATAATATCAACAATAATATAAGTAACTTATATGTAATAGCCAATGACTATTATAAAACTACTTAAATAATAGAATTTCTAACCTATAAGATAATTCATAGAATATAGCAAACAATAGTAGAATATGTGTAATACCTTAATCAAAAAAAAATATGTCTTAAGAAAACAAATAATATGCAAAACTTTCTAATGTATATATATATATGTACATAGAATCATAATAGTTTTAGCATCAGGCGACGTTATATTTTCTTGATATATTGTATATGTTTCTCCTGTAGAAGGGCGGACAAGCTCGAAAGCTCGAGAAGACCAGAATAAAAGATACTCATCCCCATAGACGTTTTACTTTGATATCAGAAATCAATGATAATATTAAGGTTTTGCCACAAACAATGTGAATCGTAAAAGACAGCGGCGAGAGATGCGGTATACACCGCCTCAACATAACTTTCATTGCCTGATAAAATGCCAGTGAAACGGAAAGCATAAATTAAAATTCACGATTTATAATAGACTGTTAATCTCAGGATGCGTGGACTACTTCACCAATACTTAAAAATAGTATGGCTTTTCATTAGGTATATATTTCTAAAGTATAGGGGAAGAAACATATACTAAATTCGAGCCCCGCGGCGGGCGAAATTGTTGGGTTCCCGGTTTGGATAGTTGAAAAGGGAGGATACACGATGTGACTTATTAAAGTTTCCTTACTTAAGTATATATATATATAGCAATTTAGGCCAACAACCCCATGTATATAACCCGCAGCAAGACCTTAATGTTGTATAATAGCAGCACAGCTGTCAGTGATGCACTATCGGCATATGTCTTTACATCATCACATGTAATGCAATTTGTGCAAACAGGATAAATAAAATAAATAAAAAAAGAAAAGGGGGGAAAAACTCTGTAATTGATTAAGAGTTGAGCTAAAGCAAGGATCGAGCATATAATATTGTCAGAACAATGGTCTAAAGATGGAAACAGCCGCGACACTATTATACAATTTCATCAGACAACCCATGAAATCGTTATTAAATTGGGCAATCTATAAAACACTGAAACACAGACACTCGCGGCAATGTATGTGGCCGGTAATTTATGGGAGACTTGATTATTAGTAACATTCCCTTCAAATAGGTAAGAAACATACAACATTTCATTTAAACAGTGGGAATAGCACCATAAGGCAAATTATGTATGAAATAGGTAACAGAGGAAACAAGAAAATTTCTCTAGATATTTATTTAAATATCTTAAAATTTGGGAACATGTCTATACTGACGAGATATGCTATTTACATAGTAAAATTTAGATAGAGGTGACCTGAAGTTACTTTATAGCCCTTTAGGGCCCATGCGAAATCTAGGTTGGCTACTACACAAAAGGGGGGGAGAAGGCGCTAAGTCATAATGACAAATGGCTTACCTTTTCTCGAAAGTGCCGGCAAAGGTCTGGTCTCCTGTCTGCAGACTGTCCTTTCACTGAGCGACTCCGATCGAATCTCGCCTTTTGGCAAAGAACCTTCTTTTATTCATCTCTCTCTCCATTTTCATTCGCCGAAAGAAACACCAATCAAAATGGCCAACGGCTCCAGTATCAATTTCATAGACGCCCCAGGCCTCATCAAAATAGAACATATAGTATTACCAAAACAAAAAAATCTAAAGAGAGAAACAGCCACGGCACTAGTGTAAGATTTCAGACTCCAGGCCTCTTCCATCAAAATAGAACATATAGTATTACCAAAACAAAAAAAATCTAAAGAGAGCAACAGCTACGGCGATAGTGTAAAATTTCAGACGCCAGCCCCCTCCCCTCCACATGGATTGAAATAAAATCCTCCCTTTTTCTCGGGACGATATATATATATCGTCCCCCCTCCCTCTTAGCTAAAATTGACACAGGCCCCTTTTCACTTGAACTGTAATATAACGCTTTCCTTTCTCGGGAAGGATTTTTTTATAAGGTTCAGTCTTTTAGAGATCTTCCTTCTCCATTTTTTTTTCTGGTCACCTTTACCTAAATTTTTGGTGAGGGGAATATATGTACATATGAAACAACAGTTTCCAGCTCGGATGTCTCTGGATGTCTTCTTCTTTACCAGGCATCAGCTTTCGGCATGGAAGTCTGGTGTCACCAAGTGTCTAAGTTTCTGGGCAAAAAAATGGTCTGTAAGTCTATGTGGGAGGGAAGCCATGTATCCATTTGATTTGATTATACATACGCCTTCTGTTGGGGTATGGTTACAAAAACGTGCCCCAACAGCTTCTGCTGCCAAGCAACCTGAAGATAAGGTTTTTTTGGAAAGGCTTATCAAAACCAGTCACGTGCAAACACACACGAGGTGCAATACTCTCTATCTCTGTTTATCTAAGGTTATCAAAAACCAAATATCTAGTAAACTGCTAAGTTCTTATTTCGAAATAGAGTCATTAATTTCCAAAGGACACAGGTTATATATAAAATTAATTTGATCTTTGGCTGGAGCTAAAGAAAAGAAACAACAATTTCACTACTTTCATTAAAAAAAGGAAAACCTTCCCCACCAAATTCTGCAATATGGGTTATCATATTATAAATTGCTATTAGATTGAATACGATAATAACTAAATAATAAAAATATAAATGCACCTATAAATGGGAGAGATAAAACTATATGCAGTACTATTTTTAATGTGCGTGACACATGCAAAAAAAAATATAATCAAAGGTGACTGGAAAAAAAAAAAGGCTAGTAATCTATACACAGAAGGTTTTTCTGTCAATAAACGCTATACTGTTGTCACGCATTTCCCTCCACGGAGTTACAAATGAGAATATACAATTCTACAGAATTATAAAACACTATTTTGCATACTCGCTACTATGCTTGACAATGAAAGAAAATTACAATACCAGTTTAAGATTCCCATGCATTAAAATAAATTACAAGACCGGTTTAAGAGATCATCTACACTGTTAAAAATAAAAATTGGAACACGTTTATATCTAAAACTATAATTGAGCAAACGTCTTGTTTGCATGACCTAAAGTAACTTAAAAATATATAAAAAGGAAGTAAATTAAAATAAATGACGAATAAAATAAATTATTATACATAACTGTAATCTAAATGGTAATAAAACATTTTACTGGCATCCATAAATATTATCTTGTCCCAATGACTTTTACAAAAATTGTTTTTAAATATATTTGGCATATTATTAGAATATTATACTAAATTAAAATGAATAGATAAATAAAAGAAATGGAAGAAATATGTGGCAGGCATAGTGCCAAGCCTAAAGGCTAAGCCTTTAAAAAAAAACGTACCTTTCCCACCAAACGCTTGGTCTAGACTGTCTTTGTTAAAAAATTTCCTTGTAGGCGGGAAAAGCGGTTCTCTTGAAACCCTTAGTGTCTCGCCGACTTGTCAATCAAACTTGCGGGGGAGGAAGTCTAGAATTTGACATATTATTTGCTTTCCCATGGTTTCTCAGATTCTTTGCATTTTTTCACGCTAAAAAATTTTCCTTGTAATTTTCTATCTACCAGCTAGTATAACGGAATTTTTAAGATTGTTAACTAATAAACACAAAAAAATTATACTCTAAACTAGTGTATCTTGCTAAAAAAATTACTGGTGTTGACAATATATGATTTAAAAGATAGATTACAAAATGATGTAGTGTTTTAAGTTATAACCCAACTTCTATAACGTTCAAAATTTTTATACTGGACACATGGTGACCTCGACACATATTTGTTTAGAATTGGCAAAATTGGTTCACTTGCATGTACTTGTGGAAACTTACAACAAACCCCTGAACACCTTCTGATAAAATGTCCATTAACTTCTGATCCAAGGGAAGAAAACCAACTTTACCTGACCGATACAAATAAGCTGCTTGCAATAAAGACCAATACATCAAGTTTAATAGATTCTGCAGGATGTACATTTAGAGGCGAAAGTGCTGACTGTACATATTTTTAAGCCACTACTTATAATTGCTATATGTAAAATTTGACGTCGAACGCCTAATCCCAATGATTTCCAATGTTCAATTGTATTAATTTAAAAAAATATAATATGATGTTACACAATAGGCTAAAAAACGACGTTCTATTTTTATGCGAAAATCTTTTTACACATAGTACAAATAGTTTTAAATATAAATTTGGCATTACTGTAAATTTTAAAACTAAAATGTAAGTGGACAACTGCGGCCTTCTAGCATATTATTTGGCTTAATTAAAAAAAATATGGCTCGTTTATCTAATATTTAAAAAAAAAAAAAAAAAGGCACCACCACAAATGTATCAAATCTTACCTTAAAAAAGAAAATGGCGGGATCCGTTCTCCACGTGGTTGGCCGCCTCGTGGACTTTCCCATTCTTTACTAGATTTTCCGTAGCCTCCAACTTGCACACATTTATCTATTAGTTTTATGCTTTAGACAGGATTTTTACATGTTACATGTTCCAAGCAGCAGGGCGCTATTTTACCGTGAACCTTTCGTGGCCATAATGGAACTGATCGGCCCCACGTTGAAGGCGTCATTGATGAGGGGAATATCTGACGTTATTGTCTGATATCCATGAGCCTCTTTCTTTCTCAGGGAGTTCACAAAAAATAACACATCCTGCTATAAAAAGATATATAGTTTGCGTGTATCCTGCACGCACTGGGGTTAAAAAAAGGAAGGACATAAACTCTGGTTAAATTTACATTATATATTTATTTATCTCTTTTGACCAAAAGAAAAACACAAAGATAAGAAAAAAATAAATAAATATGCAATGACGATTGAGTGGGAAAGTTTACATATGTATACCTGTTTAAACAAAAAAATCATTATAAAAAGAAAATACTTAACTTTAATGCTTCAGCTGGAAGGCTGGAAACCCCTCCCCAAAAATTCTTTTAGAACTACATTTTTACGAGCTTCCCTACTCTCTTATCTTTTTCTAACCAGCACCGCCCCCCACTAAAACTTCCTCGTGACTATCTTATCTACGACTGACCAGCTCCCCCCAAAAACTTGCTTGCCACTAACTTTTTCCTCCCAGGGTGACCAAACAAAAATTAAAAAAAATAAAAATAAATCTTTATCTGTGATAAGAAAGACATTTAAAAAAAATAAAATTATAATAAAAAAAATTATCTTTCGAAATATTAATTTAAAAATATTAATTAAAAAATAGAAAGCCCAAAAATAACTGCTTATTTAAAATAAAAGGAAAATTTATTATAGTACTATATGTTATTTAAAAAAAACTAGAAATAAAAAAGGAGGTGAAGAGATGGGCTGGTTTTTTTTACAGAGAAGAATTCTCGAAGTCCGCTTCATTGTCCACCGGCTTTTCCTTGATTCTGTGGGTGACTTTGTGGAGGCCCCAGAAGTGGCCTCTACAATCACAGACTTTTTCAAGAAAGTGTAATTTCTTTTTAATGAATAAATTATAAATTAATGCTTTCTATTGTTGGGGCACGTTTTTGTAACCATACCCCAACAGAAGGCGTATGTATAATCAAATCAAATGGATACATGGCTTCCCTCCCACATAGACTTACAGACCATTCTTTTTGCCCAGAAACCTAGACAACAGATGACACCAGACTTCCATGCCGAAAGCTGATGCCTGGTAAAGAAGAAGACATCCAGAGACATCCGAGCTGGAAACTGTTGTTTCATATGTACATATATTCCCCTCACCAAAAATTTAGGTAAAGGTGACCAGAAAAAAAAAATGGAGAAGGAAGATCTCTAAAAGACTGAACCTTATAAAAAAAATCCTTCCCGAGAAAGGAAAGCGTTATATTACAGTTCAAGTGAAAAGGGGCCTGTGTCAATTTTAGCTAAGACGGAGGGGGGGCGATATATATATATATCGTCCCGAGAAAAAGGGAGGATTTTATTTCAATCCATGTGGAGGGGAGGGGGCTGGGGTCTGAAATTTAACACTATCGCCGTAGCTGTTGCTCTCTTTAGATTTTTTTGTTTTGGTAATACTATATGTTCTATTTTGATGGAAGAGGCCTGGAGTCTGAAATCTTACACTAGTGCCGTGGCTGTTTCTCTCTTTAGATTTTTTTGTTTTGGTAATACTATATGTTCTATTTTGATGAGGCCTGGGGCGTCTATGAAATTGCTACTGGAGCGTTGGCCATTTTGATTGGTGTTTCTTTCGGCGAATGAAAATGGAGAGAGACATGAATAAGAGGAGGTTCTTTGCCAAAAGGCAAGATTCGATCGGAGTCGCTCAGTGAAAGGACAGTCTGCAGACAGGAGACCAGACCTTTGCCGGCACTTTCGAGAAAAGGTAAGCCATTTGTCATTATGACTTAGCGCCTTCCCCCCCCCCCCCCCTTTTGTGTAGTAGCCAACCTAGATTTCGCATGGGCCCTAAAGGGCTATAAAGTAACTTCAGGTCACCTCTATCTAAATTTTACTATGTAAATAGCATATCTCGTCAGTATAGACATGTTCCCAAATTTTAAGATATTTAAATAAATATCCAGAGAAATTTTCTTGTTTCCTCTGTTACCTATTTCATACATAATTTGCCTTATGGTGCTATTCCCACTGTTTAAATGAAATGTTGTATGTTTCTTACCTATTTGAAGGGAATGTTACTAATAATCAAGTCTCCCATAAATTACCGGCCACATACATTGCCGCGAGTGTCTGTGTTTCAGTGTTTTATAGATTGCCCAATTTAATAACGATTTCATGGGTTGTCTGATGAAATTGTATAATAGTGTCGCGGCTGTTTCCATCTTTAGACCATTGTTCTGACAATATTATATGCTCAATCCTTGCTTTAGCTCAACTCTTAATCAATTACAGAGTTTTTCCCCCCTTTTCTTTTTTTATTTATTTTATTTATCCTGTTTGCACAAATTGCATTACATGTGATGATGTAAAGACATATGCCGATAGTGCATCACTGACAGCTGTGCTGCTATTATACAACATTAAGGTCTTGCTGCGGGTTATATACATGGGATTGTTGGCCTAAATTGCTATATATATATATACTTAAGTAAGGAGACTTTAATAAGTCACATCGTGTATCCTCCCTTTTCAACTATCCAAGTCGGGGAACCCATCAATGGCACCCAACGTGGGGCTCGAATTTAGTATATGTTTCTTCCCCTATACTTTAGAAATATATACCTAATGAAAAGCCATACTATTTTTAAGTATTGGTGAAGTAGTCCACGCATCCTGAGATTAACAGTCTATTATAAATCGTGAATTTTAATTTATGCTTTCCGTTTCACTGGCATTTTATCAGGCAATGAAAGTTATGTTGAGGCGGTGTATACCGCATCTCTCGCCGCTGTCTTTTACGATTCACATTGTTTGTGGCAAAACCTTAATATTATCATTGATTTCTGATATCAAAGTAAAACGTCTATGGGGATGAGTATCTTTTATTCTGGTCTTCTCGAGCTTTCGAGCTTGTCCGCCCTTCTACAGGAGAAACATATACAATATATCAAGAAAATATAACGTCGCCTGATGCTAAAACTATTATGATTCTATGTACATATATATATATACATTAGAAAGTTTTGCATATTATTTGTTTTCTTAAGACATATTTTTTTTTTGATTAAGGTATTACACATATTCTACTATTGTTTGCTATATTCTATGAATTATCTTATAGGTTAGAAATTCTATTATTTAAGTAGTTTTATAATAGTTATTGGCTATTACATATAAGTTACTTATATTATTGTTGATATTATTAGCTGGTACTAGGATATATTGTGTTATATGTTTCGGGCAAATCTATTTCTTTTAATGCTATTGTATTTTCTGAATAATAGAAAATCAATTATAAGCCTTTGATATTTGCTGTTTATGTTATTGTAATGTATTCTAGGTTCTCCTAATGCGAAAGTGTGACCTGTTCCTTTGCAGTATTGGAAAATTAGAGACCTATTGTCTTGATTAATAACGTTGCGTCTATGTTCATATATTCTATTGCTGACTCTCCTTCCTGTCTCCCCTGCGTATTACTTGGCAGCTGTTACACTCTACGGAATATATTGCCTTTTATTCTCTGTTTTGGTTAGTGGGTTTTATGATAGTAGGATTATTTTAGATAGCGGACTTTTATGGTGGAGCCTATGTTAGGGGAATTACAGTAATACGTTTGGATGCCAGAGTTTCTTAAGTAGTTGGCTATTGTTATAGATGTTTGTGAGTATGGAATGTAACATATCGCCCTATAGATATTTTGTGGAAATGTTGTAATATAAAGATGGTTTGGTATCCTGCTTGCTGGACATTATTTATAATGTTCTGTGTCTCAATCATTTTGAATTCTGTTGCGAGCACCATTGATTACAATTTCTTTATTTTACTTTCTCAAATTATTATATACAGTATGAGAAATGAGGTTGGATTTCCCATGGTTCAAATTTAGAACGGTGATCAGTGTTTTACAGTAATCTACTGAAATGACTTAGCATTTTTTTTCATCATAGCTCTGATATAATTTTCTCACAGCAGAGGTGAGTTCTGATAATTATTGCTGGATACAAATATCTTAACTTCATTTAATAGCGCTTTCTATCAAATCATACTAGCCTGTGCATCCAGATTAGGGCTAACATGCTGAATGATAGTTAATCGATTTTATTTTTTTAACGCATAGTGGATTGGGAGAGTGGCAGATATATGAGCCTTAAGGTGAAAATAGAATTGAAGATCCAGTTAGCGTACCCGTGAAGAGAGAAATTTGATCACCATAAAAAGATGCGTCAGGCAACCGATTTTTTTTCTTTTTCTCATGATGCCTCCAACTGCATATGATCTTAAATATCCTGTATACACTCTGACAAGGGAAGGTTATCCTGAATTGACAAATGTATAATTTTTTGTCTTTAGTAGAGATTTCCAAGATTCTATTTCTGAAACATTTTTTTTTGGATGAAGACAAATAAAACCATCTTGATAGTATTGAATTTTACAGTAAATATTTGCCAGCAGAAGGCATGATGAGATTACATGAAATTTAAACCAGTTATATGCTTAGTATGTTTCTTCAGCTGTAATTTGACACAGTCATCAAATGAAGAAATGGGCAGTACGCCATATCTTGATGCTGGACACTTCTGTGTCAGGAAGGTGTAGTTAGTCTGTTTAATGAGAATTTCAATAATTATCGAAATTTAGCAGATTATCATTGGGGATTTGAACAACTGTCTTGAAAATTTTTGAACAGCCTGAGTAGATAAAGGAATCCTGGAGTTAGAGTGGAGAATTAGTAGTACAGACTGACCACTCGATGCAGATAACTCTAGGGAACAATTATTGTGTTAATCCGCCGTAGACAAGAAGAACATTGATTCTCAGGATACTCGATAGGCAGAATTTTGAGAATTGATAAGGTCATGGTTAAAGTTTACACAGGCATGTGGGAGTAAAGACAGTGATTTAAAGAGGCAGCCTTGTGTCTTAAATACTTTCAGTGGAAGCAGATGCCACTGCAAATATTCAGGTCTAATAATTTCCAAATTTGAAGTCATGCATGACGGGTTAGCACGGGATTGACGCCTGAACTGGCTTTCACTGGGATTAATCGAGCTTGCGAAAGAACTAGAAGAAGTGTGACATGTCACGCCACTGTACTAAATTAATAATTGAGAAGATTTATGTTGAGCCAACTGAAATTAGTAAAGAATTAAGAGATTAAGGTCTTATTCTTTGAGTTTTACACTAATTTCAATTACGCGATATGGACGGCGTTATAAGTTGGGTGGAAATGATTCGGCCGCAATGGGATGGTCTCCTGGAGGTGGTACGATCAAATACTTACTTATTGAATGCCGGGCGGGATCGCATGAAGCATTAAATGACATCGAGAAATGCTTAAAGAAACACCCTAGAAGATTGGGGATCGAAAAATGACGACATGGAAAATGCTCAACATTGTACATTGGCAGCAAAATGATATCTTGCTATTGTATGGACGACCACTCCTTCCTGAAATGTGCAGCGGATGTTAGTCCCAGAATTAGGTCCTTTGAGGCGACACTTTCCTTTGCAGATGACATAAAGACGCATGACAAAACAGCACATGAGCATTTAAACTAGCTTCAATTCCTGCCATTAATTAATTTAGTTGACCAATAGCTATAGAACCGCTGGAGACCTCCATACCCTGTGTGAATATTTTAGTGAGAAATGAGCGATTCAATTCTATGAGCCATGAGGTATCCTGTAAGATCAGAGATGTACCCCATTCAATTTTTTTATAGTAGCCAGTGCGAGATATTTCCAGAATGTTTTTTTTTTTAACTGTCATATAATTCGGAAACTAGAAAACTACACTATTTTGATACAGTTTACATCTAGCATCCATGTGAACTCAATATGACTATTGAACGTAGATTGAAGATTAATGAGCGAGCCAACCTAGAGAGAACGAGTTTAATAGGCTTACAATCAATAGTTGAAGCAAACTATTCGCACAAATTTGTTATGTTCTCTCTCTAAATGATCTATGACATTATAGGTTTTCTTAATAAGGTAACTACCCCGCCGAGTGTATATGGAGTTATAAAGCTTAAAGGTCATAGGCTGTTGGAATAGAGTAGTTCAAAATTAAGAGTGATAATAGATCGGGATCCAGATCCCGATGACGGGTTTCGAAGAGACTTCAGAGGGATGAAAGAGGTGTTGAAAGTGATGGAAGGGCGATGAAATATGATGAAAAAGGCGTTGAACTGTGTTATAAGGTGATGAATAAGAGATGAAATGTGTTGAAGGCGTTGAAGAGAGATGCGATGGAAGTAAGTTGAAAGGCGTTGAGGATGATGAAGGATGATGAAAGAGTGAGAAAGCGTTGAATGTTGATGAGGAAGAGATAGAAAGATGCAGAAAGATGTTGAAAGAGAAAGAATTGAAAAAAGTTGGATAAAGGGTTTTGTAAATAGTAGATAAAGATTGATGGAAGAAAGTACATTTAATGTATAAAGCGTAGCTGTCGACCGCAATATCGCCTCGATAGAACTATTTCTTTTAAAATAAGACATATTATGCACTGGGGGTTTGTGTAAGCTGATTTACATAAGTTTCGGCAACAGTATACACTATTTAATATAGATAGGTCTTTATTAATTACAATATTAGGTTATATATTAAATAGCAAATATGTCTTAATGTTATGGTGAACTTTAAACAGTTTGCAGTTTTTTTTTTTAAACATGTGTTCTAGTGCTTAGGGTTGAAAGGAGCTTTAACACCATGTTTCAGGGTTTGTGTGTTATTTGTCTCAACCTTGTCTTTGTGCAGAATACCGTTTCACAACCTTACTGTAGTGTTTGTTGCCATCTTTAAAGATCTTCACAATTTGTTTTAATATTAGTGTGTCATTTAGAGAAAATTGTCACAACCTTATCCTTGTATAGAACACCGTTTTTTTTACACCGTTTTATTTAATAAGTTATATGAGAGATTTTAGATATAGTATAAGAGTTACTATTTACATGAGCCAAATCGACCCAACAGTTAGAGCAAGAGGGGGGAACTCAGATATTTCCTCCTTTCACGTGACGCGACTGTTCACCCCGACCGGTCGTGCCAGAAAAGAGGGAATCCCAGGAAACTCTGTCCTCCTGACATCGCTCCCTCAACACGAGGAACGTCATCCCGCTGCTTACTAGTCGGTCACAAGACCTTAGGCAGTCTGTTCTTGCACTTCGGGTTTGTGATAGGGCTCCATGTTCGCTACAAGGACGACATCTTGGGTTTTCGTGTTCTCCTAGTGTAGAATTGGCTCAGCCTCAATTTTAGTATAGTATATAATTAAAAGTTGTCTCACAACCTTGTTTTAATATGACACACCGTTTTGAAGAGCTTGTACAACCTGTCAGGATATGATTTGGGAAAATTTTAGTTTCTTTTTATTGTTATGTTACAATTTTATCCAACAATAGAACCAGAGCGGACTCAGAAGTAATGAGACGAGGGGAAATTGACAGAGTTAGTGTGGACAGTTTAACTTTACGCAGGTCTACAAGGGTGAAAAGGCCCACACAGTGTAAATTCTGCTCAGACCGTCGCCACTAACTAGGATTTTGGAGTGTGTACGGAGAATCAGCTCGATAGAATGGGAAGTTTAGAGATTTCAACCTTTTTTTTTTATTAAACCTTTTTTTTTTTTAAAGTAGAACTTCATTAGGATTCCTTTTTTTTTAATACAAACTATTTCTTGTTAAAACCCGAGTTTCAAAGACCAATGAGAATAATGTATACCATTGTGAATTAACTATTTAGTGTAAATCTGAAATTTTAGTTATTATCAGGAGTAATAGGTGAAGGAAGGTGTAGGAAATCACAACTTAGAGGGGGGCTATGTCTAAAACAACAAACCTAATAGGCATCCTATGGCTTGTGTTGGGTAATTCAGAAACCCTATAATCCCTGGCCTTCAGGTAGTAGCTTTGAAATAGGCTTCTAATGAGGACATGAAAGGTCAATCTTTCAGAGTAAAGTTGTGAAGTGTAGGGACCCTAAGCCAGGGGTAGAAGTTAAGTAGGCCCAGACCGTAGTCGATCCTTGGAAAGCACTTGAGAATGTTAGTGTTGGGTAGTGAATCATAAACCCTATAAATCCATCTTTCAATAGAGTGTTGAGGTCGGACTACTGCAGACGCACTGCAGGGGACAGACGCACGATGAAGTAAGAAGATAGTGACTTCACCCACGGTGGCTAGGGGAGTGACTCAATCCGCTTTTATGAGGTGTCACGTTTAATGGTCCTTTATTCACCATTATAATTTGTGTGTGTCTTTATAGAATTGTCGTGAAAAGTCGCTTAGTGTCAAGGCAAGGGCAGTTTTTGAAGTTACACTGATTCTTTTTTTTTTTTTGTAGGTTAGCTTCCAGATTATTTAGAATTGTTAACAATTATTGTTAACAATCATTTATCGAGTATAAAGTGTTAGTATATATAGAGCTTGTACAGAGGCATTTTCTTTGAGTAACCTAGGGCTTTAGTTCCCACTTTGTTTTAATTAGAAACTTTATTTGATTTCACATTAGTCCTGGAATTTAGGAATAGTTAGGAAATGTTGACATTGATTATTGGAGTATTTTGGCTTATATAATAGAATTTAGCTTTAGTATGATTGCTCGCTATGAATGAATTGTATGAATGGGAATGCGAAATGAATGTGAGAAAGCTGCAGTCAATTATATTATGAGCCCAAAAATTTACTGTAGAATAGTGTTAGGGAATTCAATAGGTTCAATTTTAAATTTGATTTCTTTATTTGTTAGGAACGATAGCCTCACAGGACTGTAGAAACTCTATTGTTAGGAAAATATTCGCTCCATTTTTGTTAGGTCTCCTTTTGGAGGAGTATACATTTTTTTTAAATTTCTATTACTAGGGTAATAAAGTACTCTTTGTTATTTATATCAACTTGAATTTTAAGAGTCGTAGATAATGATCATATCTCGATTCTCAGACTGGAAGGTTGTGGGAGGTTATGATCAGACCAGAAAACCCACAAAACTTCTCCTCATTAGAGGAAACGAAGAGGTATAGATTGAATTTTATGCAGGATGGGGGATTTGTTTTAGCCATGCCGTATAGCCTGGGGTATAACGGCGCGACCTTGGGTAACCGATCTGACACCGTAGTTTCGACACTTTTAGCGTGGCTGGAGCGAGGGTGTTCCAGACGGGAGGTCTTGTAAGATTGGCAAGTAGGCAGAGATTGCCCAGTTATTCTAGACGAAGTAGTTTCCGTCTATTGAATTTTTTTGGTACCAGTTTGATCCCCCATAGCTAGCGGAAGTTTCTTCTAATAAAGGATTCGCCCTGCCATACGTTTTGTTGGAATGAATTCGAGCATAAGACCGATTCGAGAGACAGAATAAGTAATTATTAGGACATTCAACGAGTTTAAACTCGTTCCATGATAGGATAAGATTTTAAAGTATTAGTTAACTATAATGACCGCGAACGAGACGCCAGAACAAGCCAGTGAGTCAAAGTTTTAGAAGTGTTGTATTGAGGACAGTAGAATTAAGAGCAGTTATACAGGGAGTAGAATTCTGAAGGAATTTGTAAAAGAACCAAAATTTCAGATTGATAAAATTCAAATTTATAAGATGTAGATTTGTAGGATTCAGGTCAATGAATAGAGGGTATATTAGTAGATGAAAGTAATATGAATTTCTTGGAAGGGGGAGGTAGCTGAACTGTACACACCCCAGAGACAAGGTAAACGGAGTCACAAACAAAATAGAGAAGTTGATTAGTTTCTCTGTCAAACAGAGAGCTTTCTTCATACGGTTGTCACCCTAGATTTAAATGGACTGTGTAGTTTAATAGAGGTCTGGGCTATGTTCCATTTGACCAAGATTCTAAATGACGTACCCATCTGAGTTGAGAGTATTGTAACAGAGGAATCTAACACATAAGAGAAAACACACCCTCCAGTAGGATCGGGATAGACGAATATTACCCAGTGACCAACTCGTGATTCCAGACTGAATAAGATTGAAAAACTTAACTGAGATACTAAACCTTGAACCTTCAGCGCACAAATATATATAATGTGTTTTCATTTTCTAATTGAATATGTTATTATTTTATATCATATATATTATATTATAATCATATGCTATTCATTTCAACAATTTTATTTCCTTTGATATTCATGATATTAGTAATATTTACCGGCCATGTTGCGATTTTTTTTAACATGTTGTCATGGCTTATTCTTCCCTCAAGGCATGATCTATTTTATCCTTATTGTCTTTTATCCGCCTTACTTGTATAAGTATATATATTTTGTCATCATATATAATTTTGTAGTAGTTTTCTTTATCATCTATCATGGGATGATTTTTTATCATATTTAATCACTATCTGCATGATACGTGTTTTCTTCAATATATATATTATACCCATCATATAACATGGAAGGATTCATTTTATCATTACATATTTCGTGCCTTATTTAATAATTACTTTCACAATTTGTTTTCTGTAACCTTTTTTTTTATTTAGCAAAAGTCATCATGTCATAGGCTAATCATTATGTATCAAGATATTTCTTCCAGCTAACTATAATTATCCTTTCCTTTGATTGTATATGTATAACTATACCACACGAATGTCTTGATTGGTACTTAAATAAAGATGCTGGCATGTTTTAGGAGTTGGACTAGTCAGTTATTTCTAAACGACTTCTTGGCGCCCAAATTTTTATATATAATATGTAATAGGAAAAGCTCTAACTGTATTGTTAGCAGAAAGAAGGTAGCAATGAATCCAGCACCACAAGAGGCAAGGATGGGGTTGAGAGGACTTACCACAAGGAGGGCCTACTCCTCAAGGCCAAAGAAGAAAGTGGAAGGGTGGTATATATACCCATGAATGGTAAGACAGATGACCTTGCTTACTTCCATACATATGATATGACTGTCCCCCATAACCTATGTTGATAACAGTGTGCTGACAGAATAATAACACATAAAAACCCCTTTGCCAGGATGCACAATGCCCACTAATGTTCGGAATAATAAACATCTAGAATAGCATACCATCATTTTGATTAGCCTTATCTTCCCTATAGGTTTCGGTACACCTGGCTTCACCTAGTAATGGAAAATGCATTTTGCTAGAAATGGGCCTGCTTTCATAGTAACTGATGAAAGGCAGATGAATAATGAATAGCACAAACGCATTTGTCCATTACTTGGCAGGGGGAGGATTGTTGGGGCACGTTTTTGTAACCATACCCCAACAGAAGGCGTATGTATAATCAAATCAAATGGATACATGGCTTCCCTCCCACATAGACTTACAGACCATTCTTTTTGCCCAGAAACCTAGACAACAGATGACACCAGACTTCCATGCCGAAAGCTGATGCCTGGTAAAGAAGAAGACATCCAGAGACATCCGAGCTGGAAACTGTTGTTTCATATGTACATATATTCCCCTCACCAAAAATTTAGGTAAAGGTGACCAGAAAAAAAAAATGGAGAAGGAAGATCTCTAAAAGACTGAACCTTATAAAAAAATCCTTCCCGAGAAAGGAAAGCGTTATATTACAGTTCAAGTGAAAAGGGGCCTGTGTCAATTTTAGCTAAGACGGAGGGGGGACGATATATATATATCGTCCCGAGAAAAAGGGAGGATTTTATTTCAATCCATGTGGAGGGGAGGGGGCTGGCGTCTGAAATTTTACACTATCGCCGTAGCTGTTGCTCTCTTTAGATTTTTTTTGTTTTGGTAATACTATATGTTCTAATTTGATGGAAGAGGCCTGGAGTCTGAAATCTTACACTAGTGCCGTGGCTGTTTCTCTCTTTAGATTTTTTGTTTTGATAATACTATATGTTCTATTTTGATGAGGCCTGGGGCGTCTATGAAATTGATACTGGAGCCGTTGGCCATTTTGATTGGTGTTTCTTTCGGCGAATGAAAATGGAGAGAGAGATGAATAAAAGAAGGTTCTTTGCCAAAAGGCAGAAGATTCGATCGGAGTCGCTCAGTGAAAGGACAGTCTGCAGACAGGAGACCAGACCTTTGCCGGCACTTTCGAGAAAAGGTAAGCCATTTGTCATTATGACTTAGCGCCTTCCCCCCCCCCTTTTTGTGTAGTAGCCAACCTAGATTTCGCATGGGCCCTAAAGGGCTATAAAGTAACTTCAGGTCACCTCTATCTAAATTTTACTATGTAAATAGCATATCTCGTCAGTATAGACATGTTCCCAAATTTTAAGATATTTAAATAAATATCTAGAGAAATTTTCTTGTTTCCTCTGTTACCTATTTCATACATAATTTGCCTTATGGTGCTATTCCCACTGTTTAAATGAAATGTTGTATGTTTCTTACCTATTTGAATGGAATGTTACTAATAATCAAGTCTCCCATAAATTACCGGCCACATACATTGCCGCGAGTGTCTGTGTTTCAGTGTTTTATAGATTGCCCAATTTAATAACGATTTCATGGGTTGTCTGATGAAATTGTATAATAGTGTCGCGGCTGTTTCCATCTTTAGACCATTGTTCTGACAATATTATATGCTCGATCCTTGCTTTAGCTCAACTCTTAATCAATTACAGAGTTTTTCCCCCCTTTTCTTTTTTATTTATTTTATTTATCCTGTTTGCACAAATTGCATTACATGTGATGATGTAAAGACATATGCCGATAGTGCATCACTGACAGCTGTGCTGCTATTATACAACATTAAGGTCTTGCTGCGGGTTATATACATGGGATTGTTGGCCTAAATTGCTATATATATATATATACTTAAGTAAGGAAACTTTAATAAGTCACATCGTGTATCCTCCCTTTTCATCTATCCAAACCGGGAACCCATCACTATTTATCATATTAATTAATTAATGCCGGTTTTGCATTCTATATATTGACTTAGAGTATAGATTGTTATTAGTAATTGTTATAAATAATTTATTGTATCCTTAAATTTCACATTCAAAAGTTGTGTTCGATACAACGCCACCCTCGCCTTACGCCGCTTTTTTGCAAAATCTGGATGGTGGCGCTATAATGAGAGTAGACTGTATATTTATTTAAAGAACGACTTGTTCCAATACAAATGTTGTAAAAAAAACAAGCGAGCGAAAAAACCAAAAACAGAAAAGTCTGAAGCATAGTGTGTGACGTCAGCACCGATGATGATAAAGTCAAAGTCTGCGTAACAGTTTATCTCTTGAAATCTTGTATGCTTTTAATTTTCAGTTGTTGGGCCCTAAAGCCAGGACCTTCTACATCTGGATGACTAAACTCCATCCTTTGACTTAGACATACAAGTGTAACACTCGCCAAATACTTACACCAGTATATATAATAACCAAGTATACACTCGAATTAACATCCGTCTTGTAATTGAGCTTCGATTATAAAAACATTTATATCTTGATCTCCTTTAGCATATAAAGAAATTCAGGTGTATACATATTCTCCGTTTATGATAAGGCAATGAACCTCTTATAATACACTCAATATCCACAGCATACGCACCAAAGTTCATGTGTGATCTGTGATTTTATATAGACATTAGTACACATTAAAATTTACCACATCAACTTTTATTCGACAAATAAGGGATATATAAAAATAAATGTAAAACAAATTGTATTTACTATGACATGACATAGTTAAGTAAAATATGAATCTATAACACCTCATTCAAGGCGATCATGCTTGGGCGAAATAATCTATCTGTTAATATATGAATAAGTCCCTCTCTCACTATGAACTCGCTATAAATGGCAAGACGTCTTTATCAGAAAAAAATACTTTCTACCTACCATGACTTCGTCATGTATAAAAATATGTCTTCACTATAAAAATTTTTTTTTTTAGAGTGAAACTTACCTAAACATATCGGCTACTTACTTCTCGCCCGGTGGGAAATTTTCGTCCGCCCCCTTCGAAAGCCGCGTCCAAACTGACTGGTCCCTTGGTCCAGTTCCCCAAAATTCTCGCCCCCTATCCCTTCTTTTCAGCGCCCTCAATCTCTAACTCCCACAGAATAATAAATATACGAAATTCTCGAAATATTAAATAGAAAATTAATATTATTAAGATTAAAATTTAAGGAATAAAAATAATATTTTATTAGAAAAAATATTATGAATTAGAAATATTCTAACTCAGCTCATGAAAGATCAATTTAACATAAATATTAACCAAAATTCAGAATTTATCTGTCCTATTGAGATAAAATATTATTTTATTAAATTTTTATTTTTAAGGAAATTATGAATTAGAAATATTCTTACTCAGCTTATGAAAAGATCAATTTAAGCTAAAAATTAACCAAAATTCAGAATTTATCTGTTTTATTGAGAGATAAATTCAAATTAACAATGGAATTAAAATCCAATTTAGGATGCTACCCCTCTGAGAGACTTACATGCTAATTTCTCCTTTAAGAAATCCCAAGAATATTAATAAATGGTCCCCATCTATCAAAATGTCATGTCACAGGTCATATATATATACAAGAATTAAAAAGGAGGTTTTACAAAGTCGCATGCTGGATGTCCGTTTCTTCTAGTTGAGGTGGCTTCTCCACTGCCCGTCAGCTTTCTGCTTATGTTGTGGTTGGACTCCTGCTCCTGTTTCCGTCGGGCTTCTGACCAGGGCTGTGCCTTCCTTGATATATCTTAGTATCCACGGGTATTCGCGTCCAGCGCTGCGTCTCCCTCCCGGCTTGATCTCTGAACCACCGTCGGCCATTGCCGTGGGACATCCATCTGTATCCATCTTAATCAGGGGCCGGTATCATCCTCCTCCAGTAGGTCTTGGGATCGTGTCCATGGCTGCGTCTCCCCCCCCGGCTTGATCTTTGAACCACCGTCGGCCATTCCCGTGGGACATCCATCTGTACACCAAACACTTTCGGCGAGACACTGCGTGTATGTACATAGGATGTAAAAGAGTGTTTACATCTTTGTTGGGTCTGTTTGGTGAAATGTGACCCAACAATTCCTCCCCTGCCAGAGTGAAAGAATGAGTTTATTTCAATTCATATCTGATCAAATATTCCATGAGAAAATATGAAATTGGGAGAAATGCATTCTTTTACGATACCACTATGCAATCATAGTCACTCCGGCAAAGGGGGAACAGACGGGCCATGGAACCTGGGGCAGGTTAGTTCATCGTGATTACAGAAGGAAGTTCTACCCTACCATTCTATGGGCAATATACTGAGCCCATCCCTTTGCTGTCTGTATTCCAGGGAGTCTTGACCCAGATGTGAGTCGAGTCCACACATCCCCGACCGCAGTCCCAGTGGGTGGAGAAGGGGTGGTCTATACACAGGTTCTGTGCAAAACAGATTCTTATGCCATTCAGGTTAACATAATAATTATGGGCGCCAAGGAATTGTGTTAGTATGGTAGACATGCCCAATTCCTAAAACACATCTAAAAAAAAAAACTTTATTAGTTCTATACGATACATATGGCAGCAAAGGAATGGCTATACATGTTCAAAATGGCAATGATAAAAAAAAAAAGAATCCAAAGTTGCAACTCTTATCGATGACATTAAAATAATAGTATAAAACAGAAACGAAAAAAAATATATACATATTAGAGCTGCACGAATGCGATGCATGCAAAAAAAATATTGGAACAATATGGATATACGCGATGTTAGATAAAAATAAGAAATATTAAAATGGGTATTTACTATAAAAAAAATGGTTTGATATATATATATATATAATGAATACAAATGAATATATAAATTGTGATTAAAAAATCTTTATTCGGTACATTTGTCCGAAGATGGTAACAACGCTGCTACCAAAATGTCACACATACCCATGCTATGGATTGTGCTTCTACATATACGAATATACATGGATATAATAATGAGAACAAAATATATGATATATGATATAAAAAAAATAATAAAACGGATATATATATGCACTGAGGGGTCCAGGTTATCTCACTAGTATCTCAAAACTCGTGTAATATCTAACAAAGATAAAACTTGTCCTTACTAACTTGTCACTGGGAGTGTTTGTCTGGCGTGTTCCCTGCCTCTCTTAATACAAAAGGAAGCCTCTCACAACCAGATTACTTCCAAATTACATTACCTGTGGTTGAAATCTCTCCCACCTTTGTCCTTTATTTTAACATGTAGTTTACTCCTACTATACATTGTTTAGCTTATCCATAGAATGTGTACTCATAAATTTTGACCAACAAATCGCTTTAATAAAAATACTCAAACTAATTCTGTAATAAATTATGATGGATAGGTCTAGCTCATATCTTGTGATATGTGTCCTCTCACCTGAGTTCTTAGTACCTCTCTGAAAAAGCAAATCTTGTAAAACAAATAACCCATTGCTCTAGGTCATTTCACTGTCTCAAAACGAAAAATACTTTATATTCGATCTTCCCAAAAAAAAAATTAATAATCACTCTTCAAATCTGGACCGCTATATTGGCTTGTTCTGGCAATCTGCTTCAAAAGTTCATTTTGTGTCCTATTAATTTAAAATTTAACCTATCTTATAATGAATTACTTAAAAAAATTCTATATATTAATTGATGTTTAGACTTAAATTCGTTCTAACTAAACGTATGGTAGACTAATAGTCTTTAATTAAGTGAATAACTCTTGCTAGCCTGGGGCGATATAAAACGCAAAGAATCCGGACAGTCCATCTGTCACTTTGCTATCTGATACCTAAAAATCTGTAGACGGGGTCGCTTCGTCTAATCAAAACTTGTTTGTTACTTGCTCAATTGTTAACCCTCATTAGAAACCCCTTTAGGCTTTTACTTATAGACAAGGAGTTACAGGGAATTCGATTTCTCTACCCAGCGCATGTTTTCTAAGCTCGTCCATCAGGGAATTTGTTACAGGCTGCGCAATATATAAAAGAGCTCCCAACGTGCCGATCCTTTCCAACCTCCCGACTGTATCACCCTCATCTCGGTCACGCTCAAAGCGTCGTAAATTACGATCGGTTACCCGAGGTTTTCGTCGCTTTACACTTAGTCTGCGACGTCGGCAACTGAATCCCCCCACCTAGCACAAAGTTCACCTGATACCTCTCCGTTCCCTCTAATGAGGAGAGGACTTGCAGGCTTTTGGCCTGACCGTGACCTTCCACAAATCCCCAGTCTGAGAATCGAGACATGGTCATTGCCTACGATTCTTAGAATTCAAGTTGATATAATGAAATAGAGTAACTGATTATTCTAATAAAAGAAATCAATATTTACACTCCTCTAAAAAGGAGACCTAACAGAGTGGAGCGAATATTTTCCTAACAATAGAGTTGTAGTTGTCCTGTTTGAGGCTTCTCGGTCCTAGAGAGATAAAAAAAAAATTAAATTTAAGATTGAACCTATTGGTTCCCTTATCCTATGCTAAAGTACCTTTGGTCTTTACAGTATAATTGTTTTTAACCTTCTTACACATTCATTAAACCAATCCATTCATACACCCCCCCCCCCATCATTCACGGTTTGCATACAAACTAAAGTTAAAAGCTGCTACACAAGCCAAAGTACTATAATTATCATCATTGATAGATCCTAATAATAACAAATTTTTCAGGACAAATGTGAAATCAAATAAAGTTATCTAATTAAAACAAAGTGGGGACTAAAGCCCTATTGACTTAAATAAATGCCTCATACAAACTCTACATAAAAGTTATCTATACGTGGATAAACATTATTTATATTTAAACAAATTAACAAAATTGGTTGTTAATAATCAAATGCTGAAATCTAACCTAACACTTTAACTGTGTGTCTCACAATTTGAAAATCTTCTTATCTTGACACTTGGTGTCTAAACAAACGAATCATCAAACTAGCACTTACACTTACACCAACACAGTCACGTCCAGCTCACCAATGTGGTGTGTCATTTATTAGTACAGCGATGGCCCAGAAAGTATTTCAAAGTTAGTGTTTTATTGGTATTACTTATTAGCTACATTTTTAGAGGAAGACAAGAAGGACAATACCCTAGAATGTCTATTCTGGTTCTCATTCACTTCCGCGCCGCACAGCGGTGGTCATCTCCTATTTCATGTCCCCGCTAGTATGTTTGCTGACGGCGCATGGTTCATCATCCCAGCAGGCAGGAAGGAAGTCTCTCGGCCACCACAGGGGGAATATGGTGATAGAAAAATTAACGTGTGATTAGTCTCACTAATCTTTTCGCGCACTTCCCGAGTTTTATGGATTCTGGCATTGTCCAGAACCAACCATGCTTCTACGATGTTACTTTCAGCAAGTTTATTATATAATCCATCAAGAAATGTAATAAAAACATTTGAATTTACTGTTGAGTTAGAAATTACTTGAGCATATATGTATAATACCATTTAAATTCATGGCTAAAATTAATGAAACATTTCTACCTCTTGTTGTTGGAACTATTACATGGGCTGAAGTATTTTTCCTGATCGAGCTTTATTTCTGCGAAGATGATAGTTGAAACTGATTCATCAATAAAAATTATTTTCTCATGTATGTGGAGCATTTTGGGAAAAATTTAGTGCATAAATTTTGCCTTGTTCAATTGTTTATTTGGAGTTTAAACAGTCCAGGTTAATTGTGGCGGTTTTTAATGTTATTTTAA